>JAWPHD010022001.1:0-26523 GCA_037043455.1 Cyrtodaria siliqua
CCTCTCTGGCGGCCACTTAAAATGTGCACGCTTTTACGTGTTACATGAATATATCATGGATATTGTGAATTTGTTTCAACTCGAACAATAGATTAGGGTGTAACGGACAACTTACGAGAGCTATGTACGACCAATACGCTCTATTCGTGACATTTTGTGACAACGATCAATCCAATGTCAGCTGAAAATAGTTCGTCAAAGTGCAGTATAACATGTATATATATATATATATTCATAAATGGTTCGGGAATCTGCCTCTTAGATCTCTGCTACTGTTTTATTGCACATACAGTTTACACCGGTTACTAGAAAGATCCGAGTACACCGAAAAATACTGATGCAATGTTCACCCCAGAATTTGATGAGAATTATTATTCCATAGAACTTTCTGTAATGAAGTTATTCGATATCTACACCACTTTAGATCGTATCAGGGTCCTGGATCGTACATGTTTAGGTATTGGTGATCACTGGCTGATATTTATTTACAAGCAAATTTTAATAGATAGATAGATAAACTTTATTAATACAAAAGACCAAATGGCCTATCAGTATACAATACAAAATACACATCATATTTATAATTAAACAGTCAATGGTTAGCAGTCATCAGTTTTAACAGTATTACTAGTATGAATATATTCATTTCAAACATGTATTATACATATAATCGTTATAACCTTTTATTTTCTTATTTTCTTAAGGTAAGGCTTACATCAAAGTAAAACAGTATATGACTTTTCACATCAGACAGATATGTCATTGACTTTATATGATAAATAAGCAAGTAAGAGGAGGAATTCCCCTATATTATATCGTAAGTTTCGTTTCTTTTTTGAAAGCTTTTAAAAATATAAATAGCGAGATTTCTAACAATTTTAACATTTTTTGATTGCAACAATTCTATAAATTTGGGTATATTTGGTCTTTTCCAATAAAACTTTTTAATATACACCTCTCTAAAATCATAATAAAGTGGACATTCTAGTATAAAATGAAATTCGTCCTCTAAAGAATTACAAAGTTTACATTTTCTTTCTGAAAGTGGTATTTTTGTAGGTTTGTGCCACCTTCCAGTCTCTATTTCAAGTCTGTGAGATGACACTCTAAGTCTAGTTAACGCTAATCTAAATTTTTTGATAGTAACGTTATCTAAGTAGGGTTTTAAACTGAATTCCGAGAATAAAATGTAACAATTTGCTCTAGTTGAATTTGATAAATTTTCGTTCCATTTCTGTACAAAAGTATCATTTAATCTCTGAGTAAATAGAGAAAGAAAACTATTTACATTTCCCACCCCTTGAAAAAACCATACATCATAAAATCCTAATCTTTCAAGAACATTTTTCACAGATCTCACCCAAGAAATCTTATTTGGATATTTGTCTAAGTCTGCTAACAGTGTATTATATGTAATTTTAATATATTTTAACTCATTGCATTTCAAAAGTTTAAACCAATAACGAATAATAGCTTTCATTCTATATTGTTGTAATGTAGTTCTTCCTAACTCTCCATAAATAAAATCGTTTTGAGTTTGAATTTTTACTCCTAATAAATGTTTACAAAATTGTAAATGAACTCGTTCGATTACTTTAGCCTCTGAAAACCCCCAAACTTCAGCCCCATAGTTCAAAATAGGTAAAATTAGTTTATCAAATAAATCTAACATATGACTCACAGATATATCATGAAATTTATACACATATGATTTTAATTTGTATATTGCTTTGAGAGCTTGTCCCGCTAGTGCCTCGTGGGTTTCTCTGAAAGACCCACCAGTTGTAAAAACTATCCCTAAATACGTAAATTTGTTGACAATGTCAAGTTGTGAACCATTATAGATAAAATGTATATTTCTTCTGTTTCTCCCACCTTTTTTAAACACCATAACTTTTGTTTTATTCACATTTACAGTAAGTTTCCATTTAGTACAATAATCACTCAAAATATTTAAACCATCCTGTAAACCGCTCTCGTTTTCTGAAAAGATAACTATGTCATCAGCGTAAAGAAGTAAACACAACTTTAACATACCCATATCAATTCCCGTATATCCTTTTAAAATAAAAGTTTCTTCAAGGTCATTCAGATACATGGAAAACAAAAAAGGTGACAGACATTCACCCTGAGCGACTCCCAGAAAACATGTATACTCTTCGCTCAACTGATTCTCATATTTAACACGTGATTTTACATTTTTGTACATAGATTTAATAACTTCTAAGATTTTTCCTCTGACCCCAGTCTTTATGAGTTTATACCATAAAATATCTCTTACAATAAAATCAAAGGCTTTGGTAAAATCAATAAAGGCGACATATAATTTTTTGTTATCATTCAACAAATGGGATATTACACCGTGTACAATAAATATATTATCAATAGTTCCCATATGTTTTCTAAAACCAGCTTGTGCTTAATATAAACAAAACAAATACCTCGAAAATGAACCTCTAGCAGCAGATATGCGATTTGCGCCAACAATGTCAATTTATGTCACGGAGACACTGCAGTTGTGTTTACACATAAAGGTGACGTTTTCTATTCACGTTTACATATTTCACTGTATGGAACACTGTACGCGTGCTTAAGACTAGCTGTGTCCGTAGTTCTTGCCTACGAAGCGTGCCAAACACTGAATCAACTTTTGAGTGTAAAAAAAATGTCGTCCGTTTTAAATGAAAAATCGTAAAATAGTCCGTTAAATACAAAGAAATAGTCCATGTTCGCGGAAGGAAAATGCAAACAAAAATGCTATGTTATAGGGCCGTTGCGTTCCTACTGTATTTTGAGTGTTTTTGACAAATTTCATCGAATTGTAAGTGAGCCTCTAATAAACAAGCTGGACTTTTGAATTTACCTGATTGGTTATCCCGTTTATGTATAAAATATAAACGTATGCCTAATGTTTGTCTTCTTGAAACATTATTGTTTCTTATTATTCTGGTTTATCAATAAACGGAAAAGAGAACAGTTTTCAATTATCAATGAAAACATAATGTTTTAGACTTAAAAGTCGGAAGAACAATTGCAAGTTGTCCGTCGTACGTCCGTCTGTCTGTAAACATATGCTTATGCATTAACACACCTGTAATGTTTACTTCCTGACACACGTTGGCTTTATTCTATCGGCGCTATATGCTAGAACGTTATAAGAGCATGATCCCACTACTAAGTAACTACAAAGAAATATATTAAGCTATTTGATAAATAATGCTTACATTTACAACCAACGGAGTGGCTTTAACACGTGACATATAGACCACATATAGACCACATATACGGCCTCGGATTTTCTTTTTTAATTCATTACTCAATGGATTTTCGATAAAATGACTCGCACATACTACACGAGTTTTGCCGCTCTTGCAATTTCTGTTGTTTTTTTTTTCTGAAAGTTCCCAAACTTCTCAGTAGCGACAGAGGAAAACGTTCGCTGAATATCGCGCATGTGCGCCTCATTTCATCAAAATCCATTTAGCGGCCATGAAGAAGTGCTATTACACTACACTACACTACACGACACGACACGACACGACACGACACGACACTACAAACTACACTACACTACACTACGTTACAGTACATTACATTACATTACATTACATTACATTACATTACATTACATTACATTAAATTACATTACATTACAGTAAATTACATTACATTACATTACATTACATTACATTACATTACATTACATTACATTACATTACAGTACAGTACAGTACAGTACAGTACAGTACAGTACATTACAGTACAGTACATTACATTACATTACATTACATTACATTACATTACATTACATTACATTACAGTACAGTACAGTACAGAACAGTACAGTACAGTACAGTACAGTACAGTACAGTACAGTACAGTACATTACATTACAGTACAGTACAGTCTAGTACAGTGCAGTACAGAGCAGTACAGTGCATTACAGTGCATTACAGTGCATTACAGTACAGTAAAATACAGTACTGTACAACACAGTACAGTACATTACACTACATTATAGCATTAAACAGTACAGTACACTACATTATAGCATAATACAGTACAGTACAATATAGTACAGTACTTTACAATACAGTACATTACAGTACATCACAATACAACACACTACAGTACAAAACAGCACAGTACAATACATTGCATTACAGGACTGCAACATTACAATACAGTACATTACAGTAAAATATAGTACAGTATAGCACGATGCATTACATTACAGTACAGTACAGTACATTACAGTACAGTACATCGCACCTCATTACATTACAGTACGGTACGGTACGGTACAGTACAGTTGGGTGTTTTTTTTTCCAGAAAGAACGTTTTCCAGAAAGTAGATATAAAAGTTGTATCATTAGCTTGGAAATAACTTACGTAAACAAATGAGCTGTAGGTTATTGAAATCTGACACGAGATATCTGCTTAAAGTCTGATTATATAAGACATAAAATGAAAAGAATATTTGTTGTTTTGTCGCGAAGAACAGTTTTATTTCATTTCTAAGTGAACAAACTCTTATATTTTCACTCATGCTTCACATTTCGATGAAATAAGCTCTGTTATTGAGCCATCCTAATTCCATATAAATAAAAAAAACATTGTGAAGGATGAGACCATACTTGTAAATGTACTCTAGAGTTGGTCTGCACGAAAAGCTTATAAGTGTTAGGCTACTTACATGCCAAATGTAAATATCGTATGGTCTCATAGAAAATAAACCCATGTTGTAGAAACAAGTACTCAGTAGGTACACTCTGTAACAACGCTAAAGGTAACAATTCCGCTAAAGGTAACAACAGCCGCTAAAGGTAACAATTTCAATGCTAAAGGTAACAACCTTCGCTAACAGGTAACAATCATATCTTCCGCTAAAGGTAACAAGGCTGACGCTAAAGGTAATAACTTTTTTCAACATCTACAGTTTCAATGATAATTGAGAAAACGGGTTCTTTTTAGTTACTATGGCACCTGTGGCATAAGCACTGTTACCTTTAGCGGTAGAGGTAATTGTTACCTTTAACGGCGGTTGTTACCTTTAGCGGAATGGTTACCTTTAGCGTTGTTACATACTCATTAATTAGTTCAATAGCATTTTGAAGCCCTAAATTTGCTACGTAGGGAGCTTATATATATTTCAGGTCATTTGTGTCAAGGTCAAGGACACTGTTACTAAAAATAGAAAAAAGTTTTCCGCTGAAAAACTTTAGTTAATAATAAAATATTGGATTGAAACTTTAGACAGCTTATATGGAAAGGAAGCTGAAGTCACTGGGATTAAGTTCAAGATCACTTCACATTACAAACAACTGGCAAATGTTTTCCGCTCAATCACTTTAGTTAGGCATAATATATTTGAACGAACGTTGCTGTGCATGTAGCTTTTATGGATAGGAAACTTGAGGATTGCATTTAAGCTTATACCGAAAGGAAGCTTGGAGTTGCATTTGAAGTCACGGGGGTCAAGGTCAAGATTTACAAATAGAAAAATGGTTTCCAGGAAATACATTTAGTTAAAAATGAAATATTGGAACGAAACTTGGTATATAAGTAAGGAAACTTGAGTGCATTTGCGGTCAAGGTCCAGGCCACTGTTTCTAAAAATAGAAAAATGGTTTCCCGGAAATAACTTCAGTTTGGAATGAGATATTCAAACGAAACGTGGTCTATTATGGTGACCTATTTCTGCCACGGGATAGCTAGATAATTTATCGTGTGTTTTTCGCGATTATATTACTTTTTCTCTCGACAATTTTATCTTACAAAACATGCTGCTATACTTCCCACTTCTGTTGTCACGTTAGCACAATAGTTAACGCGATAAGAGTTATCTTAAAAATTTGGAATTTTGTTTTTGTAATAATGTTGACTAATTATCATGAAAATTCACGTTACTAGCTAGATGATCTTTTGTTTTTCCTAATAATTCTCAATAACTGTCGAGAAAATTCACCCCTCGCGGCAGTTTAGATAACCGTTTATAAATAACCTGATCTGGGGTAAAATACCGTATATCGCTATCAAAACCAAAATGATTACCATTTATATATGAGCCTACTTTTCATATGATGTAAAAATATCAAGGTGATCAAATGTATATCAATTATTATAAAATATAGTATAAAATATATACAAAATATTAAATAAAACAATAAAAAGCTGTACCTGGCATAGTGTACAGAATACCGTAAGTTCCACAACAGTTATAACTTTAAAACATGATGGACAGACAGGCAGGCAGGACGGACTGACTGACAGACAGACAGACAGACAGACAGAGACAGGTCCCTACCTTCATGGTTATGGTCAAACATGTACTTTGAATGTCATCGTTTAAAGTTTCGTGTCCGGGCTATAACTTCTTTATTTATCATTGGATTTCGATAATATCATATACAAATGTTCACCACCATGAGATGCTGTGTAGCTACTAAGATCCAGGTCATTACCTTCATATTAAATGTTATTAAATCTGTTTTATCATAAATTATATAAACAATATTATACATATCATTGATCACTTTCATAGACACTATTAGCCAGTATAATCTCCATGCCAGAGCACCTGCCATTTCCGATAGTTTTCGTTATAGTACGGACTGTACGGTACAGCTTTTACCCCAACCGGATACGGGTATCGAACTATTCGTGAAAAGAAACTATCATGGTGACAGAAGTGGACTTTATCGTGGCATTTAACATCATAAGTTAATAAAATTAGGATAAATGTTTCTAACAAATGTTTATAAGATTTTCGTAAAAATTCATTATTATCTCGAAAAACTCATGCTACTATCTCGAAATAATCGTGTTAATTATCTTGGTATCTAGTGGCAGAAATATGACACCATAGTGTGTAGATAGGTTAATATATGAAAATAAATATTGGAACGTAGCGTTTTAGATATTTTTTGGAAGCTTTAGCTTTCGTGAAATGTCCACGTTTCTTGTTTAACTTATAGCCTCTAATAATACGCGTATGCAAAGTTCCCACAGTTGTCATCATAGTCTGCCTATTTTCTTTTGAGTTTTGTTATTTCTTAATACATTACGTGTTTCATAAACCAGTTTTGTTTTTTCGTTACATTTTACGGCTAAAGGTATGAGTATGGTAACGTATATTGTATATACTGCACACTTAATTCCACACAGTATTCCAAAGAAAGCCCAATATGTTTTGTAATAAATAAAGTTGCAGTTAGTTAGAGAAACGACACAACTGTGAGGTTGTAGACGTTTTACACAGTACACTTTGTAACAAGATTCGTAGTATTAGGAACACATTTGACTATATCAAAGACAACGTGGATTTTGATATATTGTGTTTTACTAAACTCATCTATCGATTGATATTGGAAACGAAATGTTACATTTAGAAACTTTTGATGCTATGTCCCCTAAGGATTATTAATTTATATCTCGCCCTATTAAGACCAATTAGGAAAATTTAATTGGAATATTTACTTCATAAATCAATATGGGTTGAAATTAAACATAATAGCCAGTCTTTTCTAATATGCACACTTTATCGACCATCGCACTATGCAGTTGAATTCTGGGACAGGTTAAACGTCTGCATTGAACAAACATGCTTCAAAAATAACTTGAAATATCATTATCTTAGGTGACATTAATGGAGACCAATTAAACCTGTCCAATCACAAATTTAGAGATATACTTACGCTTAAAAATATGATAAATATAATTAAAGATCCTACTCGTGTAATTAACACTTCAAGCACTTTAATAGATCCAATCGCTATCTCTAATCATTTAACTTCTTACGATTCCGGCGATTATCAAACAGCAAATCTTATCAGTGATCATTATAGTACATATTTCATTAAAAGCGATCTTTGTATAAATATACCGTTTCAAAGAAGAGTCTAGAATTAAATTACAAACGCGCTGATTTTGAAAAGTTTAATAATTTAATTAGATCAACAGACTGGACTGTTTTGCATACATATTCTGTAGATATCGCCGCAAATAGTTTTATTAATAAACTTACCGATCTCATGAAGGAATGCATTCCAACAAGTTTCGTAACAATTCGTCCAAGTGATAAGCTTTGGTATAATTCAGAAATTCGACTTGCATCTCGTAAACGTGATAGAATGAATGAATGAATGGTGTTTTACGGCACGTCGACACATAAATAGGTCATATTGTGCGCAAAAAATGATGGAAAATGAAGAAATAATTAAAAGTTAATGTATATATATAAAGATAAAATTATTAAAAAATAAGGGATGATAAGGTGTAATATAAACTATGTATGTAAATCAACAAATGCCCGTCAACGGGTATATAAACAAGTAAATATATAAAAGAACACATTATAATGATTTAAATAGTCTGATCTCTTTAAGGAAATCTAAAACAAGACTAAAATCTACAGTATCAAATAACTCTTTCATAGTATTAACATTGTAGTTCCTTTGACGCATAGGATCAAAGTCTACACATTCCAGCAATATGTGTTTGACCGTTAACGGTGCAAAGCAGGGTATACATTCTGGAAATTGCTCACCTTGTAATAAATATGAATGAGTATAACGTGTATGCCCTATTCTGCACCGGGCTAGGACAACTTCCTCTCGACGAATGGGTCTACTAGAAGAACGCCATTCTCCGAGTAACGGTTTAATTGAATGGAGTTTATTGTTAACTGACAAATCCCAAGCGGTTTGCCAAGAGTTACGAATATATGTGTTAATACAACTTTTAAAATCAGTATAAGGTAATTTGGTATTTGATATATGTAAATCTAATGCTGCCTTAGCAGCAGTAAACGTGATAGACACAAATCAATAGCTTTACGTTCAGGCAGTCAATCTGATTGGCGCTTATGTAAAGACCTTCGAAATAAAGTTAATAATATGAAAAAGCATGCTAAAGAAATATTTTTCAATCATCTTGAATTTTCTCTAAGTGATATGAATTCTGCAAATCCTCGAAAGTACTGGAAAATAATCAAAATGTTAATTAAAGAAACGCTAGCAGTTGTAACGTCATAACACCTTTAAAGAACAACGATGGTTATATTCTGTATCTGACGAGGAAAAGGAAAATGTATTGCATGACATTTTTACATCAATATCAATTGTTGACGACACCGATGCCATTCTACCACAATTTATATCTAAGACGATAAATACTATCAATGATATCAATATTACTGAAAATTAAATTTCTGATATCCTATCAACTTTAGTGATAAATAAAGCTAGTGGGCCAGATGAAATAAGTCATCGAGTCCTGAAAGAAACGTCAAAAACAATATGTCGATCCCCTGTGTATTCTGTTTAATAAAGCATCTAGTATCCACAATGCTGGAAATTAGCTAATGTTATGCCACTTTTTAAATCAGGTGATAAAGATTCACCATCAAACTATAGACCAATATCGTTATTTGTTGCGTTGGAAAAGTTATAGAACGCATGATATTCAAACATATTTTTTAATTTTTTGCTTACCAATAATTTAATATTTAATATTTATCATTGGATTTCGATAATATCATATACAAATGTTCACCACCATGAGATGCTGTGTAGCTACTCAGAGCCAGGTCGTTACCTTCATATTAAATATTATTAAATCTATTATTAAATCTGTTTTATCATAAGTTATATAAACAATATTATACATATCATTCATCACTTTCATAGACACTATTAGCCAGTATAATTTCCACGCCAGAGCACCTGCCATTTCCGATAGTTTTCGTTATAGTACGGACTGTACGGTACAGCTTTTACCCCAACCGGATACGGGTATCGAACTATTCGTGAAAAGAAACTATCATGGTGACAGAAGTGGGCATTATCGTGGCATTTAACATCACGCGTTAATAAAATTAGGATAAATTTATCTAACAAATGTTTATATGATTTTCGTAAAAAATCATTATTATCTCGAAAAACTCGTGCTACTATCTCGAAATAATCGTGATAATTATCTTGGTATCCAGTGGCAGAAATATGACACCATAGTGTGTAGATATGTTAATATATGAAAAGAAATATTGGAACGTAGCGTTTTGGATATATTTTGGAAGCCTTTAGCTTTCGTGAAATGTCCACGTTTCTTGTTTAACTTATAGCCTCTAAAATACGCGTATGCAAAGTTCCCGCAGTTGTCATCATAGTTTCCCCTTTTTTCTTTTGAGTTTTATAATTTCTTAATACATTACGTGTTTCATAAACCAATTTTGTTTTTTCGTTACATTGTGCAGCGGTAACGTATATTGTATATACTGCACACTTAATTCCACACAGTATTCCAAAGAAAGCCCAATATGTTTTGTAATAAATAAAGTTGCAGTTAGTTAGAGAAAGGACACTACTGTGAGGTTGTAGACGTTTTAATCACAGTACACTTTCTAACAAGATTCGTAGTATTAGGAACAAATTTGACTATATCAAAGACAACTTCGTGGATTTTGATAAATTGTGTTTTACTGAAACTCATCTATCGATTGATATTGGAAACGAAATGTTACATTTAGAAACTGTTGGTGCTATGTTCCCTAAGGATAATACATCTCATTCTGGCGGATTATTCATTTATATCTCGCCCTATTTAAGACCAAATAGGAATATTTAATTGGAATATTTACTTCCTGAATCAATATGTGTTGAAATTAAAGATACTAGCCAGTCTTTTCTAATATGCACACTTTATCGACCTTCGGACTATGCAGTTGAATTCTGGGACAGGTTAAACGTCTGCATTGAACAAACATGCTTCAAAAATAACTTGAAATATCATTATCTTAGGTGACATTAATGGAGACCAATTAAACCTGTCCAATCACAAATTTCGAGATATACTTACTCTTAATAATATGATAAATATAATTAAAGATCCTACTCGTGTAACTAACACTTCAAGCACTTTAATAGATCCAATCGCTATCTCTAATCATTTAACTTCTTATGATTCTGGCGTTTATCAAACAGCAAATCTTATCAGTGATCATTATAGTACATATTTCATTAAAAGCGATCTTTGTATAAATATACCGTTTCAAAGAAGAGTCTAGAATTACAAACGCGCTGATTTTGAAAAGTTGAATAATTTAATTAGATCAACAGACTGGACTGTTTTGCATACAGATTCTGTAGATATCGCCGCAAACAGTTTTATTAATAAACTCACCGATCTCATGAAGGAATGCATTCCAACAAGTTTCGTAACAATTCGTCCAAATAATAAGCTTTGGTATAATTCAGAAATTCGACTTGCATCTCGTAAACGTGATAGACACAAATCAATAGCTTTACGTTCAGGCA
The DNA here is from genome assembly GCA_037043455.1 of Cyrtodaria siliqua. Taxonomy (NCBI): domain Eukaryota; kingdom Metazoa; phylum Mollusca; class Bivalvia; order Adapedonta; family Hiatellidae; genus Cyrtodaria; species Cyrtodaria siliqua. Next base: position 11,316 of record JAWPHD010022001.1, read on the forward strand.
GTCAATCTGATTGGCGCTTATGTAAAGACCTTCGAAATAAAGTTAATAATAGACAGTACTGGAAAATAACCAAAATGTTAATTAAAGAAAACGCTAGCAGTTGTAACGTTATACCAACTTTAAAGAACAACGATGGTTATATTTTGTATCTGATTTGCCGAGGAAAAGGCAAACGTATTGAATGACTTTTTTACATCAATAACAACTGTTGACGACAACGATGCCGCTCTACCACAATTTATACCTAAGACGATCAATACTATCAATGATATTAATATTACTGAAAATGAAATTTCTGATATCTTATCAACTTTAGTTATAAATAAAGCCCGTGGGCCAGATGAAATAAGCCATCGAGTCCTGAAAGAAACGTAAAAAACAATATGTCGCCCTCCTGTTTATTCTGTTTAATCGTTCAGTTCAAGAAAGCATCTATCCACAATGCTGGAAATTAGCTAATGTTATGCCACTTTTTAAATCAGGTGATAAAGATTCACCATCAAACTATAGACCAATATCCTTATTTGTTGCGTTGGAAAAGTTATGGAAAGCGTTATATTCAAACATATTGTTAATTTTTTGCTTACCAATAATTTAATATTTAAAAACCAGTCTGGTTTCTTACCTGAATACTCTACAGTCTACCAACTAATCGATATTTATTATCAAATATGCAAAGCCATTGATGAAAACAAATTTACATATATGGTATTTTTTATATATCCAGAGCTTTCGATCGTATCTGGCACGCAGCTTTAATTTTTAAACTCTGACAACATGTCATTTCAGGCAACCTTATTAACTGGATAAATAATTATATAACTGATCGTAAACAAAGAGTTTTCTTTGGTTTTTCTTTTTCTGAAATAAAATATCCAAATGCCGGAGTACCCAAGGTTCTGTTCTAGGACCATTATTGTTTTTAATTTATATAAACGACATAGCAGATTCATTGCTTAGTACGACAAGGTTATTTGCTGATGACAGTCCTATTGCGGTATCTACATCCGACATAGATTATATGGAAACTACAATTAATGAGGACTTGTGTTACACCTAACGGAATTCTTACATTTAATGGAATTCTTACATGTAACGGACTTCTTACTTCTTACATGCAATGGAATTCTTACATACAATGGAATTCTTACATTTAACGGAATTCTTACATACAATGGAATTCTTACATGAAATGGAATTCTTACATTTAACGGAATTCTTATATTTAACGGAAATTTTACATTTAATGGAATTCTTACATTTAACGGAATTCTTACATGCAATGGAATTCTTACATGTAACGGAATTCTTACATGTAACGGGCTTCTTACATGTAATGGAATTCTTACATGCAATGAAATTCTTACATTTAACGGAATTCTTACATTTAATGAGATTCTTACATTTAATGGAATTCATACATGAAATGGAATTCTTACATTTAACGGAATTCTTACGTGCAATGGAATTCTTACATTTAACGGAATTCTTACATTTAACGGAAATTTTACATTTAATGGAATTCTTACATTTAACGGAATTCTTACATGCAATGGAATTCTTACATGTAACGGAATTCTTACATGTAACTGGCTTCTTACATATAATGGAATTCTTACATGCAATGAAATTCTTACATTTAACGGAATTCTTACATTTAATGAAATTCTTACATTTAACGGAATTCTTACATTTAATGGAATTCTTACATTTAACGGAATTCTTACATGCAATGGAATTCTTACATGTAACGGAATTCTTACATGTAACGGGCTTCTTACATGCAACGGAATTCTTACATGCAATGAAATTCTTACATTTAACGGAATTCTTACATTTAATGGAATTCTTACATGCAATGAAATTCTTAAATTTAACGGAATTCTTACATGCAATGGAATTTTTACATTTAACGGAATTCTTACATCTAATGGAATTCTTACATTTAACGAGATTCTTACATTTAATGGAATTCTTACATTTAACGGAAGTTTGACATGCAATGGAATTCTTACATGCAATGGAATTCTTACATTTAACGGAATTCTTACATGCAATGGAATTCTTACATTTTAACGGAATTCTTACATGTAATGGAATTCTTACATTAAGCGCCAGGGTTCTGCGCTGGAACGGTATACTTTACCATATTTGTGATTATTTTGTTTGAATAATGACTCGCATACATCCTTTTTGTTTTGTAATGAATTCAGTATATATACTCACCAGAAAAAGTAGACCCATTTTTACTTATATTCCCACAGGTCAGGATTTGAGGGCGTAGGACAGCTTGAACAGCCCTTTAATTAAACAATGTTTGATGTTTTTAAGCACACTTCACTGAGTACTAAATATTCTTTTAAACTGTTTCAAATTTTGCCAAGCAATACTCTTTTATGGATGCTATGGAAACCTTAAAGAGAGGTAATTTGATGATTTTTGATAATCAAAAGTTTCTACTTACACAAACTGTGTTTTTTTTTTCGAAAGCAACGTATAGAGAATATTGTCATGGACAAATTGAGGAAATGATTGTAGATTGTATGACATTGTGTTTTTACCAAAAATGCATGGTTTAAGAAAAAGGGGGATAACTCCCTTGTGTACTGAACATTTCAAAAATAATATTTTGTTTGGACTATTGGTGGTGGTCGATCTAATTATTCTAATTATTCTGTTTTGCTGTCTATATAATAGGAAAAGAAACACGGGAATTTTATTTTTTGCTCAGTATATATGAAACTTTTTATGTGTTAAGTCATTGATTTCTGTTTTAAAATTCCCTATGTTAGCATATGTTTACGCCAGAGCACAGACCTAATAACAAATATCTGTGGCCAGAGTTACCACTATCTCATTTTATATAAAATCAGCTATTCCAAATAGTTATCATTTTGCTGCTTGCAGGCTTTAGGTTTACCACCACCATTAACATGTAAACCTCCGAGGTGTAGTCGAATGTAATTCGTATAATAAAAAGTAATCCCTCCTCTTTTGAAGAAAATGGGCATTATAAGTAGGGCAAAAGTGCCCATTTCTATTCTGTTTTTGTGTTGTTGTATGTATAAGAAGCGTATTACTAGGGATCACTGGATCACTGAATAACATTATAGAAATTTCGAATCTGTGCTTACACTTTGTGAGCAAGTATCTATGAAAAAAGCTGTACCCTTGACGTGTTCTGTAAACAAACAAGAGCTTTCTTACATGTCTTGTGACCCCACCTTTTCTGGTGACTTTTTCAAGTGGAAAATTAGTTTTCTATATGAAAATTACACTGCTGCATTATCCATACTTGAGTTTAATTTGCAGCAAATCATTAATATGTAACATTTTAACATTGGTGTCAATAGGGAAACTAATTGGTGGTTTCATACCTTTAAATATATAAGAGACGTAGGTTAACAATAGTATTATTGACATAACTGGAAAGCTTCAAAACAATAACAACAACTGAGGTATCAATATAGACTGTATTCTTACTATAATCCCACAATGCATTTCAAGGAAGCTGAAACAAAAACTGTGTGTATGTCTCCATGGTAACAACAATACAAAACAAATATAACACAAACTTAACAACATTTTGGGTTAATCATAAAGTCTTTGTAAATATGGTGTTATGGTGTGGGTTGGTCAAAAAGTACTTAATGGGTGTGTACACGTAGTGAGAAGTGATCAAACGTATTTATACACATGGTGAGACGCGTGTTGTGATGTAAATATGTAATTATGTTTTATCATAACCCTTTTTCATATATATTTCTCAAACGCAACATGTTTTTTCCAATATGGCAGGTTATTCTTAGAAATTAATACACACCCACCACATATAGAGAAGCAGTCTATTAGTGCCTGGTAACCGGTTACTCTGCTCCGTCATATATAACTATAAAGTATTTGAAATGAGACACGGGCGTACATACAACACTTACAATAAATAAATAAAACGTTCACACTGTATAAAATAACTAGTCGACTATGGGGTATCACCCGACGAATGCTGCTATCTGATTGGTCAAGTATTTTGAGGGATGAAACAGAAGATAACCGAAACTTGATGTTACTGCTATCGGTAGCAAAGCTATCTAGGCGTTCATTGGTCGATTATTATCTCAGAAACGTTACCTGCAATCGTGCAAACGTGTATTTGAATACACCGGTCGCTTTTAATGTTTTATGCAGTGTTGTGGGAAATCCATCTGTTAATACATTAAGGTATCGGACAGTCTTTGCTAAAGGATACGGTCTCTGTATGTCACTGTGACAGTTAGACGACGAGCATGGCCAGTGGAAGAGACGAAGATGATCGATTTGAAATGGAATAATCCACATTTAGTTTCGTGAGTGTTCCTAGAAAACAGTTGATTAGGGATGGCACAGACATATTAATAAACAGATAGGAAACTTCCTATCTTAACCAATGAAGTAACCAAAATATCACGTGGCACCTTAACTTTTCCTTCTATCTTCTCTCTCAATTATTCACCGATTTTGATGAGAATACATCCAAAAGATTCATAGTGAATAGCAAAATGGTATTATAAAAAATTATTTTCATTTTCAAAATAAGAAATTGTATAAACAAATGTTTAAAGTTTAAAATGCCATCATTTTTCGATTTTCTCTTAACAATCAATGTTTTGACATAGTCAAAGTTTCCATCAAATTCATTTTTTGCTCTCAATGTAAGAGAAAACAAAATACTATCATTGAAAAGAAAATTAAATTTGTGATGGTATTTGGCTTGAATGAAACTTGTATCTACAAAACTGTTCATGATATGTGTGTATAAAGTTGGGGAATATTTTGTGAAATTTTCGAAATGTGCCACTTGAAATTTACACAAATTGCATAGTGTCCAATCTATTTGTTATTAGGTCTGTGGGGAGGGATGCGTTCATCGGGTCGTAGCGGATGTTGTAAATCATAATATGGACATACACTAGGGGTCAAGTTCAGTTGTATAAAGGTTAATAAATAACAGTGTCTCTTTTATGATGATACTAAATCAGTTTCTAATTTATTTTATGAAATAACTTAAATAAATAAATGGAATTTGTTTTCAAAACTAAATTCAATAAGTTAAAATAAATAAATTAAGACTAACTATAGTGCTGAAATAAATAGAAAAGACGTATTTAAATGTCTAAACTTGATAATTAAAAAATAATTTAAAACTAAATAAAAGCTAATTAACTCTAACTATATGAGAGTATCTATCCGAACCCCACCCCACCACACCACACCCCCACTGGAATGTAGATACCACAGGTTTAAAATACGGGGTCCAATTTGGGGACTGGAATAGTACTCTCCTATGACTATATGTTAAATAAAGTTTCTTTTAAATAAATAGTAATAAATAATAATTGTGTTTCACAATAAAACCGTGCCTCTTAGAAACATAAATACAATGGATAATCAATAAATAATTGTAGCAATAATAATAAGTGTCATTAACCTGACTGATTAAATAAGAAGATTATTGCATGTTACTCTTAAGGTGTTTCTTAACTCACATTACGTGGTCCCGCCTTAATTCCATTAATCGACGGGAAAGCTTATATTAGCAGGATTTTATAACGGATATTTCGACAATAATACACATTTAAAAATTATTTTTTTTACTGAAAACAATGCGATAACCTGTGTAAAATTACCTATAACTTGTTTTAATTTTACAATATGCCAACTTTTTAAACAAATTAAAGTTTTATTTCATACCCCAGCCAACCCCGTTTTCTCTTCTTGGAGGTGGGGTTGGATGGGGTATGAAAGTTAATACTCGGACCACGTAATGATTTATAAAGTATCTGTATAAGATGTAGAAGTGAACTGAACACATAAACAATAACGGCACTAACAACAACAACATTCAACAAAAACATGACAGAAAATAAGTTTAAAGCGTTCCCTAGCACATGCAAAGGTCAAACTGGGCAGGGTTTAATCTAATGTTGGTAGAACTTGTTACCCGACCCATTTGTCATTATTATATATAGAGAGGATCTTATATGAGTACTCATTCATTATTGAATTTATTAAACGAGTTGGCAAAATGATATAATGCGAGGCTCTTGCCGAGCATTACATAATTTTTGCGAACGAGTTTAATAAATACAATAATGAATGAGAACGAATGTTAGATTCTATTTATTACATAACTTATAACGTCACATTACGTCAGAAAACGTACATTAACGTGAGTCCATGGCGTCATTAACGTTATGTGGTTTATACCACTAGTGGAATATCGAAAATATTGAATGATGTTATTACACTCCAACACCACATGTTATGTGATAAATGTTGATATTACTCTATATGTGAATACTGACAATAGAATGTGTTTAAATCAAGGTCAGTTTTAACCAAACTTGATACATATTTCATATTGAATCCATGGCAGAATTAAAGTAAGCCTTATTTTATCTCTCGATGACGTCACCGGTGACTCTAGACAAAAATAAAGAGATCCCTATTTATCAGCCATGCTACTATGGTGACAAACACTGGCCCTTTTTTAAACTGTCAAAAATGTAAAGTCGTTATAGTCATGATGAATTCCAGCAAAAAAAATAATACAACAATATATATACAGTTTAAAGGGAATGTAGCGAAAACCATCTTTATTATGAGAGTTCTAAAATACTTGAATAAGAGTGAAATAATTATCAAAATCGGATGATAAACAAAACATGAATGTTCTGTTGAAACGGATATGGAAGCCGCCATTTTGAGATTTCACAGTTCTAAATGACCATGGAATATTTATAAATATGAAAATTTACTGATTTATAGGGGGAAAAATGACAGCAACTTTATGCAAAATATGTATACTTAATGGCAATAATGCTTTATATGACCAGTAAAGGATTTTTCATTCATTTGCAGTGATGTGCTTTGCTTTAAATGATATTTATTAATATTCCATATATTGTAATTTCGAACTATGACATCATAGTTCTCAAAATGGCGGCTTCCATATCCGTTTTAGAACAACCTTCAAACGGTTATATCTTTCTTGTTTACCGTCCGATTTTGTTAATTACTTCACCTTTTTAAACGTTTTTCAGAACTCTCAGTTGGCTGTATCGCTGCATTCTCCATGCTACAATGATTGCTGGGCATTAAAGGGACGCCCGAATATCTTGATATTGACTTTTTCAACAACAGAACGGTGTACACTAGTAGTTCTTATTTCCTCAAAATGCCGGTACTTGTTCAAAAACTTCAAATACTTTCATATAAACTTGAACTATTTAAAATAATAAAGTTATAATTGAAATAGAAGAATATAACTTTCGGAAAAATATACTTTTGTAATGGTTTGATTGATTGGGTAGTAAGATACAAAATATACCTCACAATTTCCACGTATCCATTTAAATAATACAACACATCATTGCAACAAAGCACAACAGTAGTTCATATAGAAGTATGTCAACTCCACAGCATCGAAAAAGGCATCCCAACAATATGAAACATAATCACGTCAATATGGAACGACATCGCAAACATACGAAAGGAAATGGGTACAATACGAAACAACTTTGAAACATTACGCTATCGAGTCAAATGCCGCGTTGTCGTGTTATCGAATCATATTGCCGAGTTGTCAGGCTATCGAATCATATTGCTGCGTCGTCACGCTATCGAATCAAATTGCTGCGTTGTCACGCTACGAATCATAATGTCGCATTGTCACGATGTCAGATCATATTGCCGCGTTGTCAGGCTATCGAATCGAAATTTGCTTGGATAGGTGGTGATTTGTGACGCAAATTCCTTATTGTTAATATATTACCGAGATACCATTAATGGTTAACCTCTATGTGTTGAAACGATTCGTTTTGCTGGTGTTCAACGCAATGACTGTTTTATTCGTCGATCTTAAATATGTTTGTTTTTCTTTCAGGACAATAAATCAGTTTAAATGTGTTCGAACCTGTCACAATTAGGAATAGCTTCGCATATTTAAAATATAGTATGTCCAATCTCATTAAAATCAGACCCTTTATCACGCTACCATACTCTACGCTACTAAGAATCTGACAATACTGCATTGGAGGTCACGTCTGATTGACCGTAAGATTAGCCACTCAGATTGCAGCCTACAAAATTACTCGGTATAAACTGCTTCACCGCGCATGTCGCGTTTCAGTAAAGCGCTGGGGAGCAGTCTACACTCGGTATTGAAAGAGACAACGTCCGTAACGTTTAGCTTATAAAACACAAACTAATTGTGTTGTATTTAACGGCCAAACTTTCAGTCGTGACTATCGAGTCAAATGCAGCGCGACAATCGCAATATAATCATTGTTAATTAATTCACTATAAACTTTAAACACCACTGAAAGAAGATAATTCGGTTGAACAAACTTTAAATAACCAAGATTAACAATCGTATTTGTTCAATGTTAATGTAAGTGATCTATCAAAAGTGCGTTGTCTCTTTTGTTGTTTATTTGCACCCTATAGTTAGCGGATGTTAATGTTTTACGACATCTGGCGATTATATGCCCTCTGATGGTTATTTGTCTGCGCCCTCTGGCGGTTCATTTTCCTCTTCTTCTTCGCCTGCCGGTGTCGTGTTTTGTCTCCATTTGTTACGTAATCTAAACCGTCCACGGTCTCTACTTCTGTCTCTGAACGTTACATCATGCCTCCTAGTGTCACGTGGTCCGGTCTCACTTAACTTAGGTGGTCTACCCCAGGCACCTCTCGCTGAACCACCTACCGGTCTTCGCCACGTATTCCTTGATCCGCCATTCCAGCGTGAGTTACCCCTTCTTCCTCCTGGTTCTTGCCAAGGAGTTGGTGAAGGTTGCGGTTCATGCCATTGATCAGGGGTGGGATCGTGACCAGTTGACCATTCTAATGCGCGAGGAGACTGCTTCTGTGTCAGGTGTTTTGCGCTTGGCTTTGCTTTCTCACTGGCAGGTATAGGTGGAGGAAGTTTAAGACCCCATCGTGTACCACTCCAGTTGGGTGGCAATCTTTCTGTGGTCGTGTAAACAATTGTTGGCGAAGTTGTGGTTCCAGCCAAAGGTTCGGGTTGCCTGTTCCAACCTACTGCTAGCCCAGGAGTGGATGATGGATCTGGCTGGTTCCATCCTGTTACTTGTGCTGGTTTGGGCTCTGCCACGTGACCAGCATTTTTTGCCATTTGTGCAAAACGAGCCTTTATTTCAGAACCCCATGCAACATCTGTAATCAGTGTTACGTGATTATTTATCTTCACTGCGCGCACGTCGTTTTGCTGCATCTGGTATAATTGCGATTGTTTAGCAGTCTGTGGCGGCACTGTAGTTTTATAGGGAGTTATCGTTACATCGAAAACTGGATCGGTAAAAACTGCAAAGTCTATTTGTGTTGTTGTCGGCCGTGTCGTCGTTGTTGATACCATATCTTCGGCCTCGATTTCTTCTTCTTCTTCCGGTGGTTCTTCCGTTGTAGGAATTGGTTCCGTCGTCGTCTTCCGTTTTGGCTTTGGCTTTGGCTTTGACGTTGTCATTTGCTGCTTCCTGTCAGTTGTTTGAATGTTCCTGTCATCGGGGTAGTTACAGCCACAAACACACACCGTGTCAACGCAGCGGCCCTTTAAACACATGCCCATACACCAAGCCTCCATCGTTTGTATCAATGCAAATAAACCCTTGCCTTTACATGCAAAGGTTGGCGACTGTATAGTACATGTGAACGGAGCAGGTGTTGTAGAAGGAACGACTGTTGTAGGTGGCATTGTTGTTGTTGTAGTTGTTGTTGTCGTTGTTGTTGCCTTTGTTGTTGTTGGCTTTTTTGTTGTTGGCTTTGTTGTTGTTGTTGTTTTTGGAAAGAGATGTTTAGGTGGACGAGGTATTGGAGTGATTCGAGTGTCCCATAATAATCGTAAGCTCTGAATTAAGTCAAAGACAAGCTTGTTTGGGTCATCTGTGGTAGTTATCGTCGTAGGCTGTGTTGAAGTTATCAGTGGTAATGGTTGACGTGCAATTGGTACGTTAAAATAAGTAGTAGTAGTTTCTGGCGAAATATTTTCAGCGACTATGCCACCAAATCCGTGGTTTGCATGAAATGTCGAAAGAAAAACGCTTGTGTCTTCAACCGGTGTGACAGTTACATCAACCGGTACGACAGTTGCATCAAATGGTGCGACCGTTGCTTCAACCGGTGCGACCATTGCTTCAACCGGTGCGACCGTTGCTTCAACCGGTGCGACCATTGCTTCAACCGGTGAGGCGTACACGTCTTGAATCTGTGCATTAGTGGCAACGTTCGTTTCTTTTACTTGTTTAGCAGTCACGATAGCAGGATTTAATTGTGCACTTGTATCGATCGTGTGTGTATTCTTTGCATTACCATTCCCTACCACATGGTTCAAATTGCCTGCGCTAACTCCACCAAAAAGGGAAAGAATCTGTTCCGCTATGCCATATATTGCAGAAGTCTGTTTTGTAGTTGAGTCTGGTACAACCGGAGAAGTTGTTACTGTCGGTGCAGTTGTAGTCGTCGTTGTCGGTGGCGGCGGCGGCGTTGTCGTCGTAGGCTCAACTGTTGTGCTTGGAAGATCTTCCGCTTCTATTTCTTGACCGGCGGCTGGTTTCTGGCCAGGTTTTGGTATGGGGTCTGGTGGATCAGGGGGATCTATCGTGTCACCAAACATCATCTCCTGCATCATGGGACTTAACTGACTTCCATGACTGATTCCCATCATGGACATCTGGTATGGCACCCCGTTTGTTGACCCATCCCATCGTCCTACTCCACTGTTAGAGGTCGCGAAACTAGAGAATGGTGACAAATTTGACCCAGTAAAAGGATTTACAACCGGTAGCCAAGGGTTTGGTGCAACAGCTGGAACTGGATTCTGATAGGTAGCAGTTGCAGCAGCCATATTAGACTGTACACCATATCCTTGTTGAGTGTCATGTGCTGCCGCACTGACGGGTTGTACGACAGTAGTGTGTGGCATATAGTTATGTGATACGGTATTGATAGGTTGTAAGACATTATTTTGTGGCATATAGCTATGTAATACTGTACTGGCGGGTTGTACGACATTATTTTGTGGTACATAAATCTGTGATACGGTATTGACCGGTTGTACGACATTATTTTGTGGTATATAATTCTGCGATACGGTATTGACGGGTTGTACATTATTTTGTGGTATATAATTCTGCGATACGGTACTGGCGGGTTGTACGACATTATTTTGTGGTATATAATTCTGCGATACGGTACTGGCGGGTTGTACGACATTATTTTGTGGTATATAATTCTGCGATACGGTACTGGCGGGTTGTACGACATTATTTTGTGGTATATAATTCTGTGAGACTGCACTGACGGGTAGTACGACATTACTTCTTTGTGTCCCATCATTTTGCATTACGGTGTTGACGGATTGAACGGAATTGTTTTGTGGCACCACATATGTTTGTGATTCGGCCTTGATGGGTTGGACGACATTGCTTTGTGACACGTAGTTTTGTGATCGTGCGTCGACAGGCTGTACGATATTATTCGGCTCTAGAAGGCTTTGCAAAATCTCGTAGATTGTTTTTTCACCAATCCCTGAACTTCTGGTGTCTGAAGACACAGCGCTTGTCGGTGGCACTGCGTCAACGTGTCGGTGTCCATTGTTCATTTGAGGCGTATGATTAATTTCGGAAGGCTGCGCAGGAACGTGTATGGGTGTGTGAGGTCGGGATACAACCTTTCTGTTACCAGTATTATGGTTGGTTTCCAGTCGTGGAATGATTAACTGTGGAGCACGTTTACTCGATATAGTGTCGTTGTTGCTGTTCGTTTTTACAGGTGTAGGCTGTTGGGTCGTGTCGGCAAGACGAAAGTTTCCATCTCGGTCTCGAATTAAAATTATTTGTTTCGAACTGCCTTCCGATCGTGTGAGTGCGTTCAAAACTGTTATAGGCGTGAGTAATTTTATATTTTGAGTTGGTCTTGCAATGTTGCCTTCCAATTCGGTTTTGTTTGATTGACGTAGCCGATCATTCAAAGTATTTGCCTGAGTGTTTGCAGTTTGACTGTGAAGCTCCTTTTGCACCTGTACGTTATAGCGACTTTGCAGTTTATTGTTTGTTGTGGATGCATGCCTACTGGATGTTGGCGATGGTGGCATTGCCGTATGACGTGACGCTTGATTATTTCGGGTAAGCGTCTGCACGACGAATTCACTGGCTTCCGGAGATCTCGTTAGCTTCTGTCGACTGCCAACGTTAGTGTTTTGTCTCCAACGCCGCCTGGAGTTTATTCTGTTTTGTGCCAAAGTATTTTGTCGAACCCTCTGATTAGACTTAGTACCAGTCCATTGTGGAGCATGGGCATTGTTTATGGCACTATTTTGTTGCGCACCAGTCCATTGTTGGGCAGGTTTATTGTTTATGGCACTATTTTGCTGCGCACCAGTCCATTGTTGGGCAGGTTTATTGTTTACGCCACTATGATGTTGCGCACCGGTCCATTGTTGGGCAGGTCTATTGTTTATAGCACCTTTTTGTTGGAGTGGTATACCGTTATTAAACCTGGACCCCTTTTGAACACGTGACTGACCTCGTCTTTGGATATTATTGTCTACATTATTATTATTAGCATGTTTATTATGATTACTACTTTTTAATTGATTAAAGTTTCTGACACGATTTTCATTACTCCTTATACTTCCATCCAAAACATTTGGCACAACACGTCTATTATTATTTATGTCATTATGACGAATCGGACGATTGTCATTACCGCCTGAAATTGTACCTCCCCCACCTCCTCGGCCTTGAGTGCTGTTTTGTCCGTTTCCTCTCCAACGGTTATCATAATTGAAATTAACAGTGTTGCTGTTGTTGTTTTTTACATGGCTAAAACTATTTCTGGAGGTAGACCCGCTGGATAAATCTCTCAGTAATTCTTCATTTTGTCTCTGAATTTTGTTGTCCAGGTGCTTCCTTTGTCGCATCTACAAAGTACAAATAGATGTACAATCTATTGAACAAGTGTCATTAGGTTTAATTACACTATATCAACTGGATGTGTTCACCTGGTGAAAGTAGTTCTGTATTAAAGAGTGCTTATCATTTTTGTCTTTGAAAAAGCTTTTTTAGTACAGTTTCCTGTTATTTCTTGGGCTGTAACTGGACATGTTATTGATATTTGGTTTCAGGTTTAAACTTGTAAAGTGAAAGTACCTACAATATTTAAATTTAGCCAGTTCGACTTATATGCAGTATAGTTGCGTGTATTTACATGTATGTGCAGTATAGTTGCGTGTATTTAGATATATATATATGCAGAATAATTGCGTGTATTTCTATATAGATGCAGTACAGTTGCTTGTTGCTTTATCATAATTGAAATTAACAGTGTTGCTGTTGTTGTATATAGATGCGTCATTCCTATGCAGTATAGTTGCGTGTATTTACATGTAGTATAGTTGCGTGTAGTTAGATATATATGCAGTATAGTTGCGTGTATTTACATGTATATGTAGTATAGTTGGGTGTATTTAGATATATATGTAGTATAGTTGCGTGTATTTACATGTATATGTAGTATAGTTGCGTGTATTTACATGTATATGTAGTATAGTTGCGTGTATTTAGATATATATGCAGTATAGTTGCGTGTATTTATATATATATGCAGTATAGTTGGGTGTATTTAAATGTATATGCATTATAGTTGCGTGTATTTACATGTATAAGCAGTATAGATGCGTGTAATTAGATATATATGCAGTATAGTTGCGTGTATTTACATGTATATGCAGTATAGTTGCGTGTATTTATACATTTATGCAGTATAGTTGCGTGTATAAATGCATATGTTGTATAGTTGCGTGTATGTTCATTTATATGCAGTATAGTTGCGTATATTTACATGTATATGCAGTATAGTTGCGTGTATTTACATGTATATGTAGTATAGTTGCGTGTATTTAGATATATATGTAGAACAGCTGCATGTATTTACAAATATATGTAGTATAGTTGCGTGTATTTACATGTATATGTAGTGTAGTTGCGTGTATTTAGATATATATGCAGTAAAGTTGCGTGTATTTAGATATATATGCAGTATAGTTGGGTGTATTAACATGTATAAGCAGTATTGATGCGTGTAATTAGATATATATGCAGTATAGTTGCGTGTATTTACATGTATAGGCAGTATATTTGCGTGAATGTATACGTATATGCAGTATAGTTGAGTGTATTAGATGCATATTTAGTATAGTTGAGTGTATTTACATGTATATGCAGTATAGTTGATTGTATTTAAATGTACATACAGTATAGTTGCGTGTATTAACATGTACATGCAGTATAGTTGATTGTATTTAAATGTATAGGCAGTATAGTTGCGTGTATTAACATGTATATACAGTACAGTTGCGTGTATTTAGACATATATATGCAGTACAGTTGCGTGTATTTATATATAGATGCAGTATAGTTGCGTGTATTAACATGTATATACAGTACAGTTGCGTGTATTTTAGACATATATATGCGATACAGTTGCGTGTAATTTATATATAGATGCAGTATAGTTGCGTGTATTTTTATTTATATGCAGTATAGTTGCCCGTATTTACATGTTGTATATTCAGATATATATGTAGTATAGTTGCGTGTATTTACATGTATATGTAGTGTAGTTGTGAGTATTTATATATAGATGCTGTTATAGTTGCATGTATTTCATGTTATATGCAGTATATTTGCGTGTAATTACATGTGTATGTAGTTATTTTGCGCGTATATACATATATATGTAGTGTAGTTGCGTGGTATTTATATATAGATGCGGTATAGCTGCGTGTATTTACATGTATATGTTGTATAGTTACGTGTATTTACATGTTTATGTCGTATAAGTTGCGTGTATTTACATGTATATGCAGTATAGTTGCGTGTATTTAGGATTCCTATTATATCATTGCAGAATAATTGCGTGTATTTTCTATAGATAGCAGTACAGTTGCTGTGGTTGCTTTATCATAGATTGTAAATATATATCAGTGTGCTCTGTTGTCTGTATATAGATGCGTCATTCCTATGCAGTATGTTGCCGTGTATTTACATTGTAGTATAGTTGCGTGTAGTTAGATATATATGCAGTATAGTTGCGTGTATTTACATGTATATGTAGTATAGTATGGGTGTATTTAGATATATATGTAGTATAGTTG
>JAWPHD010022002.1:0-26520 GCA_037043455.1 Cyrtodaria siliqua
TAGAAGCTCCCGCAGACATAACAACTCATCGACACTATTCCTTACGCACAATATGTCTTTATCCGTGCAATAAATAATGTCCAAGTACCTTTCCGACGATCACAAGTATTTAACAAGTATTTCTGCGGCTTTGCTATCAACTTCCGGCATTCTCAATGCAAATGGCGTCGTGGGATACTGAGATTTTTGAAAACGTGTACTTTTGACGTCGGAAAGGTACTTGGACATTATTTATTGCATGGATAAAGACATATTGTGCGTAAGGAATAGTGTCGATGAGTTGTTATGTCCGCGGGAGCTTCTACAAAGGCTAAACGGCGGTCTACGGGGGTCTGTATAGGCGAATAATACGGACTGGCTTAGAGTCGATTTTTAAAAACAGGTACGTTTTCTGTGTTTTTCGAGCACCAGAGCTTTTCTTATGTGGTGTGGACATATGAAAATGTATGTTATTGAAAGATAATTTATTCCTGAGTTGATTGCAGCATATGACAGCTCTGTGGGACTTCAAAAACTAACACTGCAGCTGTTGTTTAGAGATGCATGCCTATATTTTGGGATTTCCTCGATGCTGACCTTCAGTATTTAATAGAATATAACTTTTTTTTTTCTTTTTTTTTTTTTTAAACCGGTACCTGTGATTATACTATAAGTTTTAATAAATTACTGGTGCAATAATATCAAAAATTAATAATAAGCAAAAACAAATGGCTTAATACATTTCTTATAATTAACATTAAAGATTGAACAAATGCAATTTATGTAGAAAAACTAACGGGACGCCGCTAGTTTTTAAAAATCAAGATTGCCGTGTGTCCCTTTAAGACTGCAATACTAACCAGTACAATCATGAATGTACACAACATTATTCTCTGGGTACTTAAAACTCACTGTTATCAAATGAAAATTCATTAATTATATATATTATATATTCTGTGATGAATTATAGTAATTTCTCAGTTTGAGAAAATCTATAATATATCCCTTCCTCTACTGTGCTATCTCGCCTAGTGTGCAAGATAGCACTGTAGCCAAATGTTATGAACTAACGATAGACGTCACGATATTACGTCACGAATTGACGTCATGATATTACTCCGCGCTGTCGCCAAAGGAGTGACAGAAGAAGGAATACTTGTGTCAAAAGACGATTGAAAAGAAATTCATCGCAGAATATATATTATATAGTTTAATTAACATTTTTGTCGTGATACGGAAAATAATTCATTCGTGAGAAATATTCTTGCGATATAGAAACTCGTGCGAAAACGCACTCGTTTCTATATCGCAAGAATCCTTCTCACTCGGGAATTATTTCCAGTATCACTTCAACAATGTTAATAAAATTCTATATATAAAAAAAAGCATTAGAACATTTACCTTAAATATTGTGTTTTTAGCTCGACTATTCGAAGAATAAGAGAGCTTATGTAATCACCCCGGGGTCGGCGTCCCACATCAAGGTTTGCGTGTAATTTATGATAGCCCTTAAAATGTGTCCCATTTCACATCAAATTTTGCGTGTAAGCTGTGTTTACAAGTCTATATCTCTTACAATTCTTACCCTAGCACAACCAAATTTGGCCATTAGCTTCCTTATAGCATTATCTTAAGGGTTGTTTAAGTAATTTTGGTTCCTGTTACCCCTGAGCTCCCATGGAACCCAAATTTTGATAGCCCTTAAAATGTGTCTGTTTCATATCAAATTTTGCGTGTAAGCTGTGTTTACAGGTCTATATCTCTTACATTTCTTGTCCTAGCTGAACTAAATTTTGGAATTGGTTTCCTTTTAGAATGTTGTAAAGGGATGGATAAGTAATTTTGTCTTCTGCAAATTCTGGGCTCCCATGGAACCCAAATTGTGATGGCCCATAAATGTGCAATAAAGGCAGATCTAGGTTTGCATGCAAGCATGTATATATCTATAATTTTGGTTTGGGATTTCTTATAGCATTATGCATCTTATTCATATTTCAACCATATTGGGGCATGGGCATGGGGCATGGGCTCCCTCCTATGCCCCCCCTCCCACCCACCTCCCCATTTTTTTTAAAAACTTTTTTTTTTTTTTTTACATATTTCTGTGTTGTTTTAGTCAATTCTTACACATGTATGTTGCCCCCCCCCCCCCCCCCCCCCCCCCCCCCCCCCGGATGTTCATGAAACTTCACAGGAATGTTTCTCTTGATGTCTAGTTCATCTTAGAAAAGTTTCAGGCTTGTCAGAAATTCAAAATGGCCACCACAGCTAAAAATAGATTTAAAATAAATAAATTTGTAGGGACTACTTCTTGAAAACTGTAAGTGATATTGATATGGGACATTTTCTAAAATGATCAGCATGACATGATGTTGATCCTTGTCGAAATTTATTTCGATGCGACTTTAAACATGGCCGCTAGTGGCCATCTTTGTTTACATGGAGTTATATAGTAAAAACTTGTAGCAACTACTCCTCTGAAAGTACTTGACGGATGTTCATGAAACTTCACAGGAATGTTGCTCTTGATGTCTAGTTGATCTTAGAAAAATTTAAGGCTCGCCGGAAATTCGAAATGGCCACCACAGATAAAAAAAGATTTAAAATAAATAAATTTGTAGCGACTACTTCTTGAAAACTGTAAGTGATATTGATATGGGACATTTTCTAAAATGATCAGCATGACATGATGTTGATCCTTGTCGAAAATTATTTCGATGCGACTTTAAACATTTGTAGCGACTACTTCTTGAAAACTGTAAGTGATATTGATATGGGACATTTTCTAAAATGATCAGCATGACATGATGTTGATCCTTGTCAAAATTTATTTCGATGCGACTTTAAACATGGCCGCTAGCGGCCATCTTTGTTAACATAGATTTATATAGTAAAAACTTGTAGCGACTACTCCTCTGAAACTACTTGACAAATTTTTATGAAACTTTACATGAATGTTGCTCTTGATGTCATATTGATCCCAGATTTTTTTTAGGTCGGCCGGAAATTCAAGATGGCCGCCATGGCTAAAAACAGATTTTTAAAAAAAAGTTTGTAGCGACTACTTCTTGAAAACTGTAAGTGATATTGATATGGGACTTTTTCTAAAATGATCAGCATGACATGATGTTGATCCTTGTCGAAAATTATTTTGAATCAAAATTAAACCTGGGCACCAGTGGCCATCTTTGTTTACGAGGGTCATTCAATAAGTTCTGTCACTAACATGATTTAACAATTATGTGCTCGTTGTGAGTGTTGATGTTTGGTACCAAATGAAAGAGAGTTTCAGTACCTTTCCATTGATGGTAAAATAAATGATGTATCTTTTGTGTGACGAAAGTTATCGAACATTTAATACACATCACTTATACATACTGAGGCATTTTCGTCCTGAGTTTTTTTCAGGTATGTTAATTGTTACTTTTTTAAATGCCTGTTTCTCTTTAAGTACTTGTCGAAGACCTTTGAAACTTCTCATACATTACCAGTTATATCTGTGCGTTACAAGATTCAGAATTTAAGCATGGTAGATGAAATGGCATTGTCTTAGAAATTAACATTTTAATATAACGTGTAAAATTAATTTAATGATAAATGGACATTAAATGGAAGTGCAGTCTTCTGAAATAGCGTTTTTGGATGATCAATATTTTCACTAAACATTGTACAAAATTCTACAATAATGTGTTGAATATGAAATTTAAACACTGAAGGACTAGGATTTGTAAAAACATATGAAAACATATTAATACTATGAGAATAATTACGACATTTAAAAGATATTATAACATTTCCGTAAACACAATGAAGAAAATCAGTGTTATTTCTGCTAAAATTAAGGGATATGCATTCACTCATATCTGGTTTGCAGCAAGACCTTTCCGAATTCTCGACTATCATTTTCATGGAATTTGGGCGAATAACAACAGATGGCGTACAGGAAAATTTAAAAGCATAGAATTATTCAAATAATTTTTACAACGTTTTGTAACAAGAACAATTTCAGAGATGCCAGTATCCAAAAGGTGTGGTAGGGGGAGGTAATTAAGGGTTATAAATAACCGGAAATTTTTCATTTTTGTTGTGGAATTTAAGAGAGCAAACCCAGTAGTACTATAAATACACTACTTTATCTCAGTGTAATATCCAGTTCAAATGATATATGCCTAGTGACAGAACTTTTTGAAGCACCCTCGTACATAGAGTTTGTATAGTAAAAATTTGTAGTGACTACTCCTCTGAAACTACTAGACGGATTTTCATGAAACTTCACAGAAATGTTGCTCTTGATGACTAGTTGATCCTAGCACAATTTCAGGTCATCCGGAAATTCAAGATGGCCACCACGGCTAAACATAGATTTTTAAAAATAAGTTTGTAGCGACTACTTCTTGAAAACTGTAAGTGATATTGATATCAGACTTTTTCTGAAATGATCAGATGTTGATGTTGATCCTTGTCGAAAATTATTTTGATTCAACATTAAACATGGCTGCCAGTGGCCATCTTTGTTTACCTAGAGTTATATAGTAAAAATTTCAACTTGTAGCGACTACTCCTCTGAAACTACTTGACAGATTTTATGAAACTTCACGGGAATGCTGACCTAGCTATCAAAATCTATCAGTAGAGCTTCAAGGTCATTGACCTCTTGTTTAATTAATTTTTTTACCTACTTTTGTGTTGTTTTGGTGAATTCTTACACATATATGTTGCCCTCACCACCCCCACTCCTCCCCCTCCCCCTGCACCATCCACCCCGCCTCTCCTCCAACCCCATCCCGCACCCTACTCAAAACTCGATTTATTTTTTAATTTTTTTTTTTTTTTTTTTTTTACACATAGTTAAGTTGTGCCCCCAGCCCCACCCCACATTGTTGTAGCCTTGTTTTCTGATGGTATATACAGCTATAAATTTATTATTCTCTGAAAAATCGAATAGTCGAGCTGCGCTGTTCTCCGACAGCTCTTGTTGTATATTAACTCCTTGTTTATATACTGGGTGCATCAGTCAGATATTTGTTTGTTATGCCCTCGATGGGAGGGGGCATATAGTACATTGCACCGTTCATTCGTCTGTTCGTCCATACGTCAGTCCAAAACAATCATGTCTCAGCCATAACTTTGAAAGAACAAGGGATGTTAGAAGGTGAATCAGTGTTATGTTCAAGAATCAGCTGTGTATCTCAAGGGTCAAGGTCACAATTTGAGGTCAAAAGCGAACTGATTTTCGGGGGCATTTGTCACTTACTGGTAACATTTCATGTCTGTATATAAAACATGTAATGGACTGGTGGCCAAAATCACAAATAAAGTTGAAATTGAAATCTCCTTACATGTCCCTTTTTGGACATTTGAATTAACTGGAACATGAATACTGGTAATGATATGCCATCTGACTTGTTTCAGGAAGTACTACAAACATGGAGGAAAACTGGTCCTTGATGCTGGGGCATTTATGAAGGCACTTGAGGTAGGTTATAGAAGATTAAACCTTAACCTCTACATATATATAATGGACTGTTCTTTCTTTGAATTAAGACCATTCCATTTATGTGACAAAGGGTGTTTTGGGGGAAATGACTGATCAGCAGATGGACATTGTAAACCATGATCAGATCTGGGTTTGCAATGGACGCAAAGGCTATTATAGTCGTGCTTAGCAGGTTAAGGGTTAATTACCTGTTCCTTCTGTATTATAATTACGCATCTTAGAAATTGTTTTTTGATTTCCTCATCTGAAATGCTTTGATATACATGTACATGTACTAATCAAGTTCCTGTATATTTGACTTGACAGACAAGTTATATCCAATTTTAAATATGAATTGCAAACTGGAAACCAGTTTGTTATTCTGGCAAATTGGCAATTGGATAAACTAAGGATGTTTAAAGGATTACTGTTTGTGAAAACACTACCAATTGAAGTGTTTTAAAGAAAATTGCTTAATTATACATGACATGAACATTATGTAAGGAATTTGAAATTGCCAGTTCATAGTTCATAGTTCGTAGAGGATTACTATTCGCGATTCCAAGAATTTTAAAGAATAAGTCATAATTATATCATATCGTTACCATATATATAAAGTTGAAATTTTGTAATCAAATGAAACGATGCCACCTACGTTCGGACGCTGTGGTTTCTATAGGACCCTATATATCATTTTGCCAGTTCACTATTCGACTCGCGAACTGCTATTCGAGGCAGTTCATTATTTGGGCAAACTGGCAACTTGCTAAACAAACAATGTTCAAGGAACTTCTGTTCGTCATTGCAGTAGAAATTACTACCAGATAAAAATATTATTATTATTTTTTTTATATATAAAACGGATATTTTGTAATTTATTGAAAACTAGTTGGCAGTTCGGTATTCAAATTGCAAACTGGCAACTGCCTGCTTTTAATACATGGATGACAATATTTCAGTATGCGTATAACATAGAAGCAAAGGTAGTTAATACATGTATGACAATATTTCAATATGCGTGTAACATAGAAGCAGAGGTAGTTAATACATGGATGACAATATTTCAGTATGCGTGTAACATAGAAGCAGAGGTAGTTAATACATGGATGACAATTTTTCAGTATGCGTGTAACATAGAAGCAGAGGTAGTTAATACATGTATGACAATATTACAGTATGCGTGTAACATAGAAGCAGAGGTAGTTAATACATGTATGACAATATTTCAGTATGCGTGTAACATAGAAGCAGAGGTAGTTAATACATGTATGACAATATTCAGTATGCGTGTAACATAGAAGCAGAGGTAGTTAATACATGGATGACAATATTTCAGTATGCGTGTTACATAGAAGCAGAGGTAGTTAATACATGTATGACAATATTCAGTATGCGTGTAACATAGAAGCAGATCGAGGTAGTTAATACATGGATGACAATATTCAGTATGCATGTAACATAGAAGCAGAGGTAGTTAATACATGGATGACAATATTTCAGTATGCGTGTAACATAGAAGCAGAGGTAGTTAATACATGTATGACAATATTCAGTATGCGTGTAACATAGAAGCAGAGGTAGTTAATACATGTATGACAATATTCAGTATGCATGTAACATAGAAGCAGAGGTAGTTAATACATGGATGACAATATTTCAGTATGCGTGTTACATAGAAGCAGAGGTAGTTAATACATGTATGACAGTATTTCAGTATGCGTGTAACATAGAAGCAGAGGTAGTTAATACATGGATGACAATATTTCAGTATGCGTGTAACATAGAAGCAGAGGTAATAGGAAAACCCGCAGCAGCCTTCTTTACGACTGCCATACAGGATATGGGAGTCTCTGCAGATCAGGTAGGATTGTAATAATAAACGAAACGTTACACGACTGACGCCACTTTTTTTGAATCCATTTACGTCACAGAAAGAAAAGTAATTACATTTAACAGTTTAACAGTAGGAATATATTGTGATCCGTGTTACCGTTACTGTGCATGCATTTGTGTAGGTTATACATTAAAAAAGTAGTCCCGGCAGCTACTGTGGAAATAAAATTCTATATTCCACAGTGTGGAATAACACTTATTTCACTGATAAAACACAGTGTTTCATTGATTATCATAAAATAAAGCGTTTTAGATAATAATAAATTTCATGGTTTAAATGTTGAAATATAACTGATTTTTGACACTGCCTTTAATTATCTGCAATATCAAAATGATATAGGAAGGACAAATAAAACAAAGTTTGTGCCAAAAAAAGGCGAGAAGGCGAGAAGTTTTTACATCAATAGGTTACATAGAGAATCTTACATAAGTACTCGTTCATTATAGAATTTATTAAACGACTTGGCAAAATGACAGTGCATACTAGGCTTATTTGCATACTTATATAACTAGTGGTATATCGAAAATATAAAATTGTGTTATTCCACTCCCAAGCCGTAAGTTATGTGATAAAATTAAATATATGAAGAAACTGTTTACTAGAAATGGAGAAACATGTATTAAGATTTTTAATATTGACTAGGTGCATGCACGCAGCTGCAAAAATAATATTAAAAAAGATTAGTGACAAAATATCTGCGATATGCGAGTTGGTTATGTTGTAATGTTTATGGAATATCCAACATTATTTTTATATCCAGAAATAAAACAAATAATTTGAGGAATTTAGCTGACATTATGCCGTTAGATAAGCATGATAAGCATCATACATTATATGAGTGTTTTATTGCATGACCCAGCCCATACAGGTAACATCAATGATAAATAACTGTAAAATTCATTTAAATTGTAAACTACCTGTATTTAACTTTCTAAGCTTATAGAAACAGGTACCATACCACCGCTTTCACAAAGCGAATAGGGCTGTATAGGAAACACTTTGTCCGTAACGTTGTGTCGTGTTCTATCATGTGAGGAAATTTTTATTCCTTGCATTTCTCAAACAGTTACCAATGGATTGTTCCCATACTTCATATACATGTCACAGGGATAGAACAATGCGCAGCCAGACCGGGCTTGAACCCGGGACCTTCGGACTACCGTTTCGTTGCTCTACCGACTGAACTAGACGGCCCGACAATGCAACATCACTCTACCTGTTAGATATCTATGAACCGTGACATACTCCCCCTACAGATTGAAATTCGTCCACGAATTTCCATGTATACGGAGAATCATTTGCATGTTTCTCGGAGTTGACTTAGTCACGAGTCCTGCCAGTGTCGCCAAATGTCACAGGGATAGAACAATGTGCAGCCAGACCGGGGCTCAAACTTGGGACCTTCGGACTACCGTTCCGATGCTCTGCCAACTTAGCTAGCCTATCGGACAATGCAACATTAATCTACCTGTCACATATCTATGAACCCTGACCTACACATAACAACTGATGACCTTATGTCCCTCTACATCACACATTGTTGATTGCCTAATTTATTACAGAATTATGGCCCTTTGTTCAACTTAGAACTTTCCTCTCTAATATTGTATAATGAATTTCTTATGCCTTTCACTTCAAAAGTTTTTAGAGCGTGTGTATTCAGAACTTTCAGTGATATAGAGATTATTTAACTGCTGGGATCGATTATTGGGAAATCCTTCACGAGTGGTAGACGTGTGGTTCTTTTCACGAGCGAGCGCACGCGAATGAGTGATAAAACAAAGCACGTCTAACATCAAGTGAAGGATTACCCAATAATCGATCACAGCAGTTAAATAATCTATTTATTACATTTTAAATTACGTTTTTGCAAACAAATACTCACTTTATTGAACATTATCGGCGGACATTAGTCATTGTGTTCTAAGTTAGTTATTAATATTTAGCGATTATGAATATTCTTGCACTGAGAAATCTCGATCTTTCACGCATAGAAATGTAATAAAGTTCTATTTTTACTTGAGGTTTACAGACATTGTAGGCTGTAGCTAGTGTTGAAAATCGGCTGAAAATTCATGATCGATCATCAGAATATTTAACCGACCAATGATCGATCATTAATCGATTAAACATGGCTGCTATAAAAGACAAGTGTAAGCCTTTTTCAGACTATACTTTTTAAGTATGTTCTGGTAATAAAGGACCTGAATGAAACTGACCAACAAACATTTTAAAAAGTAACTTGTGATAAATATGTGATTACGAACTTATTTTATTATCTCGTATATAGAGAATGAAATAAGCCATAATTTTCAATAACCGAGTAAAGTCGATCATGAAAAATTGTAATTGATTAATCAGATCAAAGGCATAACTGATCGATTAAACCGATTAATCAGAGCAAAAGCATAACTTATCGATGATCGATTAAACCGATTAATCAGAACAATAGTAGTCTGTAGCAGGGTCTGTAACGCCAGTGAAGGCTGATCAGTGACTCTGTAGCAGGGTCTGTAACGCCAGTGAAGGCTGATCAGTGACTCTGTAGCAGTTTCTGTAATGCCAGTGAAGGCTGATCAGTGACTCTGTAGCAGGGTCTGTAACGCCAGTGAAGGCTGATCAGTGACTCTGTAGCAGGGTCTGTAACGCCAGTGAAGGCTGATCAGTGACTCTGTAGCAGGGTCTGTAACGCAGGTGAAGGCTGATCAGTGAAATAATAATGCTGTGTGTAAATAGCTGTTCCAAGTCTATCATGTTGGAAACTTACTGCATTCTTGTAAGCCATGATTGTAATTGCTTTAAATATTCAGTTATTGAGTGAGTATACATTTTCTTGAGTCAGACAAAAAAAAGAAGTTGTGTCCATAACTTCTTGGACAATTGGTGGTCTCAGTTTCTAATACACATATGCTTTAAACCTGTATAATTTGTATTTGTCTTTGGTTTGAGAATTATGTTAATTATTCTAATGGATGTTTCAGTGCATGATGGTGGGGGATGACATAGTTGGAGATGTGGGCGGGGCCCAGTCAGCAGGGATAAGGGGCATCCTGGCGAGGACCGGCAAGTTTAGGTCAGTAAAATAGCAACAAGATATTCCTATAAATTTGTTTGTTTCGATAAAATAAAACTGATTCATGGGTAAAAGTTTGCCATATCGCTACTTTAATGTTATATAATTATACTCAGTAATTTTACCCCATTAGCTGAAGTGATTTAACTTTTGTCGACCAGATACAATATCTGTTTGACCTAGCCCTGTGACATGAAACATCACACGATATACACTTCTGCATCCGATTGCTGTTGTTCATTTTGACATGAAACATCACACGATATACACGTCTGCATCCGTCTGCTGTTGTTCATTTTGACATGAAACATCACACGATATACACGTCTGCATCCGTCTGCTGTTGTTCATTTTGACATGAAACATCACACGATATACACGTCTGCATCCGTCTGCTGTTGTTCATTTTGACATGAAACATCACAGGATATACACGTCTGCATCCTTC
Source organism: Cyrtodaria siliqua (assembly GCA_037043455.1). Classification (NCBI taxonomy): domain Eukaryota; kingdom Metazoa; phylum Mollusca; class Bivalvia; order Adapedonta; family Hiatellidae; genus Cyrtodaria; species Cyrtodaria siliqua. The sequence continues at coordinate 10,871 of JAWPHD010022002.1, forward strand.
TGCTGTTGTTCATTTTGACATGAAATATCACACGATATACGCGTCTGCATCCGTCTGCTGTTGTTCATTTTGACATGAAACATCACACGATATACACGTCTGCATCCATCTGCTGTTGTTCATTTTGACATGAAACATCACACAATATACGCGTCTGCATCCGTCTGCTGTTGTTCATTTTGACATGAAACATCACACGATATACACGTCTGCATCCGTCTGCTGTTGTTCATTCTGACATGAAACATCACACGATATACACGTCTGCATCTGTCTGCTGTTGTTCATTTTGACATGAAACATAACAGGATATACACGTCTGCATCCGTCTACACGTCTGCATCCGTCTGCTGTTGTTCATTCTGACATGAAACATCACACGATATACACGTCTGCATCCGTCTGCTTTTGTTCATTTTGACATGAAACATCACACGATATACGCGTCTGCATCCGTCTGCTGTTGTTCATTTTGACATGAAACATCACACGATATACACGTCAGCATCCATCTGCTGTTGTTCATTTTGACATGAAACATCATCTGATATACACGTCTGCATCCATCTGCTGTTGTTCATTTTGACATGAAACATCACACGATATACACGTCTGCATCCGTCTGCTGTTGTTCATTTTGACATGAAACATCACAGGATATACGCGTCTGCATCCGTCTGCTGTTGTTCATTTTGACATGAAACATCACACGATATACACGTCTGCATCCGTGTGCTGTTGTTCATTTTGACATGAAACATCACACGATATACACGTCTGCATCCGTCTGCTGTTGTTCATTTTGACATGAAACATCACCTGATATACACGTCTGCATCCGTTTGCTGTTGTTCATTTTGACATGAAACATCACACGATATACACGTCTGCATCCCCCGTTTGCTGTTGTTCATTTTGACATGAAACATCACACGATATACACGTCTGCATCCGTCTGCTGTTGTTCATTTTGACATGAAACATCACACGATATACACGTCTGCATCCGTCTGCTGTTGTTCATTTTGACATGAAACATCACACGATATACACGTCTGCATCCGTCTGCTGTTGTTCATTTTGACATGAAACATCACACGATATACACATCTGCATCCGTCTGCTGTTGTTCATTTTGACATGAAACATCACACGATATACACGTCTGCATCCGTCTGCTGTTGTTCATTTTGACATGAAACATCACACGATATACACGTCTGCATCCGTCTGCTGTTGTTCATTTTGACATGAAACCACACGATATACACGTCTGCATCCGTCTGCTGTTGTTCATTTTGACATGAAACATCACACGATATACACGTCTGCATCCGTCTGCTGTTGTTCATTTTGACATGAAACATCACACGATATACACGTCTGCATCCGTCTGCTGTTGTTCATTTTGACATGAAACATCACATGATATACACGTCTGCATCCGTCTGCTGTTGTTCATTTTGACATGAAACATCACACGATATACACGTCTGCATCCGTCTGCTGTTGTTCATTTTACTTCCTGCTATTGTATGCTCATTGCTCAACGTAATTACACATTACATGCTACGAAGATGTTCATTCAAACATGGTATAAACTATGTGCGATTTGTGATAATCAACACTCAAGTTGTCGTTCAATACCCACGGTTGATATGTTACGCTGTCATTCCATTGATGAATGATGAGGCAGCAGAATCAATCAAATGTAGGTTCCGACGATGCATTCATGTAAATGAGACATATATATTTGACTACAATTTACAATTTTACAATTCTTTGTGAAAAGCTAGATAATTGCTACTTTATTTAGAAACATATCTTGACAACGAATTCATTCACTTGCACAAGAGATTTGTATTCACTTGAAATGTGTTACATTCCATCACAATATATCTGTTTTTGTGCTGTTTGTAGGCCCGAAGATGAGAACCATGATACTGTAAAGCCGGATGGATTTGTGGACAATCTGGCTGCAGCTGTGGACCTTATACTGGCTCACAGGTCCTGATGTGGACCTTATATTGGCTCACAGGTCCTGATGTGGACCTTATACTGGCTCACAGGTCCTGATGTGGACCTTATACTGGCTCAAAGGTCCTGATATGGACCTTATACTGGCTCACAGGTCCTGATGTGGACCTTATACTGGCTCACAGGTCCTGATGTGGACCTTACACCGGCTCACCGGTCCTGATGTGGACCTTACACCGGCTCAAAGGTCCAGACCCTTCATATACATCTCCAGAAGACTGCCAGCCCTAACTGTGTGGTGTATACATGAAATTGTGTGATAGGATTGTGGTACCGATATGAAACTTTATGACTGTTGCACCGATATGAAACTTTAGGACTGTGGTACCAATATCAGAGTTTGGACTGTGGTACCAATGTCAATCTTAAGGATGTGGTACAAATATTAAAGTAAGGACTATGGTACCAATGTCACACATTTGGACTATGGTACCAATGTCAAACATTAGGACTGTGGTACCAATGTCAAACATACGGACTATGGTACCAATGTCAAATATTAGGACTGGTACCAATACTGGCTAAGAAGCAATACTCATTGCAAAGCAATACCTGTCATTCTATTAAAATGTTTATTTTTGATGAGATTCTCGCAGTATTCTTTATCTGAATTGCACAAACAGTTAATCGCAATACAAAAACAACAAAAAATGATTCAAAAAGTAAATATTTATGTTGAAATTGATCGCAGACTCATATGTGCACTTACTTTGTGAACATAGTATCAAAGGGAGACAACACGTTCATTAAATTATGTATTAAGTGTAACATTGTTACTTCCCTTTGGACAATTATTTACAACTATGATGAATATTGCTTCTTTGTCGAATGTGGTACCATTATCAAAGTTAGGACTATGGTACCAATGTCAAACATTAGGACTGTGGTACCGATATCAAACTTCAGGACTATGATCCCAAGTTCAAACATTAGGACTGATATCGATATCAAACTCCAGGACTGTGGTACCGATTTCAAACTTCAGGACTGTGGTATTGATATCAAACTTCAGGACTGTGGCACCAATGTCAAACATTAGGACTGTGGTACCAATATCAAACTTTAGGACTGGTAACAATATCAAACTGCAGGAATGTGGTACTGATATCAAACTTCAGGACTGTGGCACCAATGTCAAACATTAGGACTGTCGTACCAATATCAAACTTTAGGACTGGTACCGATATCAAACTGCAGGACTGTGGTACTGATATCAAACTTCAGGACTGTGGCACCAATGTCAAACATTAGGACTGTGGTACCGATATCAAACTTCAGGACTATGGTCCCAAGTTCAAACATTAGGACTGATATTGATATCAAACTCCAGGACTGTGGTACCGATTTCAAACTTCAGGACTGTGGTACTGATATCAAACTTCAGGACTGTGGCACCAATGTCAAACATTAGGACTGTGGTACCAATATAAACTTTAGGACTGGTACCGATATCAAACTGCAGGACTGTGGTACTGATATCAAACGTCAGGACTGTCACCAATGTCGAACATTAGGACTGTGGTACCAATATCAAACTTTAGGACTGTGGTACCGATATCAAACTTCAGGACTGGTACCAATGTCAAACATTAAGACTGTGGTACTGATATCAAACTTCAGGACTGTGGTACCGATATCAGACTTCAGGATTTTTGTGGTACCAGTATCTCGAAAGACTGTGATAGGGATCTCAAACTTTAGGACTATGTTAACATCAACATGCGGGGCTAAAAATGTTTTTAATTTGATTATACTGGTTGTCAGTGTTTCAGTGCTCGCCACATGACATATCCTATAACTACGTACATTTAAGACATCTTTTTTTCTTTACCTAAAGTATAATATTTATGACAATGTACTGTCTGACATGACTTGTTCGATTTTTCTTAGGAGTGTATTTGAAAACAACTGCTACTCGGTAAAATGTCTTGTTTTGACATGCTGGGACTTGACGGTAGCAATACTTTGTCTACAACAATGAAACTTGAGTACACACCTTCAGCATAATTCAATGAATACATCTGATAAAGGCCTGTCAATATCGGGTTATTGTGAATTATTTCTCTTCGTAAAAAGGTTTAACCTGAAACTTAAGTGATTGTGCCTAATACCTTTCAACGTATTAGGTGTACAACAATGAAACTCTGTACACATTTTCAGCATGATCCAATGGATAAATGTTATAAAGGCCCACAACTCTGATTCTTATTTCCCTTTGAAAAAGGTTCAACCATAAACTTAACCTTGCCAATAACTTTCAAAATACAAGGTCAACAATGAAACGTTGTACACACCTTCAGCACGATCCAGTGAATACATCTTATAAAGGCCCATAACTCTCCGATTCATATTTTTTGAATTATTTCCCTTTGAAAAATGTTTAACCTGAAACTTAACCTTTCCAATAACTTCCAAAATATTAGGTCTAAAACAATGAAACTTGGTGCAAATCTTCAGCAACATCATATTAATAAAGTTTTTAAAGGCCCATACCTTTCTGATTCATTATTTTAAATTATTTCCCTTTGAAAAAGATTTAACCAGGACCTTAACCTTTCCAATAACTTCCAAAATATTATGTCTACAAAAATGAAACGTTTTACACACCTTCAGCACGATCCAGTGAATACATCTTATAAAGGCCCATAACTCTCAGATTCATATTGTTTGAATTATTTCCCTTTGAAAAATTGTTTAACCTGAAACTTAACCTTTCAAATAACTTCCAAAATATTAGGTCTACAACAATGAAACTTTACAAATCTTCAGCAACATGCAATTAATAAATTGTTTAGATTTTTTTTAAAATTATTTTCCTTTGTGATTGTAGATAACTTTCAGAGTTAGGTGCACAGCAATGGAACTTCAGCATGAATACATGTTATAAAGGCCCATAACTCTTAGATTCAACTTTCTAGATCATCTGAGCCGAAGAATTGGAACGACTTCTCCTCAGAAACCGATTGGCTAATTTTGACCAAACTTCACATGGATGATCCTTAGATGAGGGCTTTTTAGATTTGTTAAAATTAGATCAGCGCTACATCCAAGATGGCCGCCATTACCTTATATGGTCGAAACCTCCATATATGGTCGAAGCCTTTAAAAATCTTCTCCAGAACTGCTGGCCAGATTTCAAGTTTTTCTTTTAAAATGATTGCCAATGCCTAGACTATCAAGATTGTTCAAATTAAGTCCCCGGGGTCTAAAATGGCCGTGCCCCGGGGGTCAAAAGTTTGTATATTGAGATTTTGCATGTTTTTCATATAGAAAAAACTTAAAAAATATTCTTCTCTGAAACCACAAGGCACAGATCTCTCATGTAGCATCAGCTTATGGTCCTCTACTAAGTTTGTTCAAATGGTGACCCTCTTACATAGGATATAGTATTTTTTTTTTTAAAAATCTTCTCGTAAACTACAAGAGCCAGAGGTTTGATATTTTACATTTACTATAAGCTTATGGTCCTTTACAAAGTTTGTTCAAATGGTGACCCTGGGGTCAAATTTTACCCCGCCCCGTGGGTCACAGTTTTACATAGACTTACATAGAAAACACATTAAAGTCTTCTTCTCTGGAACTACAAGAGCCATAGGTTTAATATTTTGCATTTACTATATATACTCTTATGATCCTTTACCAAGTTTTTTCAAATGGTGACCGTTGGGTCACATTTGGCCCCACCCCAGGGGTCATGTTTTACATAGACTTGTATAGGGAAAAACTTAAAGAATCTTCTTCTCTGAGACCACAAAGCTCTCATATATTACATGTAGCCCTGGGGTCACATTTGGCTCTGCCCAAGGTGTTACTCTCTAGCACCTTCATTTTGTATTTGATCTTTACCAAACTTTGTCAGTGTCTTTATATCAATGTTGTTATACATAACAGAGCCAACATTTCTTGAACAATCTTAACCAAACTTGCACAGATTGTAAATGACCATAAGATTTCGAAGAAGTTTGATAATGTGCCAGTACTCAGGTGATCGATTTAGTGACATCTTGGCCCTCATGTTTAAAATGACAGCAATTTTGGATTAAAACAGATAAAAATAATAGAATTTCACATATAATTTTATATCGGCCCGAGTTTCTATACAAGCCTCATCCCCCAACCCCACCCCACATTGTTTTAGCCTTGTTTTCTGATGGTATGTACTACCTATATAATTTATTGTTCTCTGAACAAACCAATAGTCGAGCTGCGCTGTTTTCCGACAGCTCTTGTTAATAATATGTAGGACGTTTATAATAAAAGGATCATTACTAGAGTAACGTGTTCTGGAAGGTTGTATCACCTCTCGTAGGTAAATGCCAGATCAGGATCACAATCGAGGCTCCACCTCTCGTGAGATCCTTGATCTGTCATTTACCTACTCGAGGCGATTCAAACTTTCAGAACACGTTACTCTAGTAATAATCCTGTTGTTATATGATGAGAACTTAGGCTCCTTGTTCTTTATTTGTTTTTCAAATAATGAACAAGGAAATAGTTACGTATTCCGTATTCAAATAACGAATAATGAACAAGGAAATGGTGACTAATAATGAACAAGGAAATGGTTACGTATTCCTTATTCAAATAATGAATAATGAACAAGGAAATGGTTACTAATAATGAACAAGGAAATGGTTACATATTCCGTATTCAAATAACGAATAATGAACAAGGAAATGGTGACTAATAATGAACATGGAAATGGTTACGTATTCCTTATTCAAATAATGAATAATGAACAAGGAAATGGTTACTAATAATGAACAAGGAAATGGTTACATATTCCGTATTCAAATAATGAACAAGGAAATGGTTACTAATAATGAACAAGGAATTGGTTACATATTCCGTATTCAAATAATGAATAATGAACAAGGAAATGGTTACTCATAATGAACAAGGAAATGGTTACATATTTCGTATTCAAATAATGAACAAGGAAATGGTTACTAATAATGAACAAGGAAATGGTTACATATTCCGTATTCAAATAATGAATAATGAACAAGGAAATGGTTACGTATTCCGTATTCAGATAACGAATAATGAACAAGGAAATGGTGACTAATAATGAACAAGGAAATGGTTACGTATTCCTTATTCAAATAATGAATAATGAACAAGGAAATGGTTACTAATAATGAACAAGGAAATGGTTACATATTCCATATTCAAATAATGAATAATGAACAAGGAAATGGTTACTCATAATGAACAAGGAAATGGTTACATATTCCGTATTCAAATAATGAACAAGGAAATGGTTACTAATAATGAACAAGGAAATGTTTACATATTCCGTATTCAAATAATGAATAATGAACAAGGAAATGGTTACGTATTCCGTATTCAAATAATGAATAATGAACAAGGAAATGGTTACGTATTCCGTATTTAAATAATGAATAATGAACAAGGAAATGGTTACTAATAATGAACAAGGAAATGGTTACTTATTCCGTATTCAAATAACGAATAAGAAACCATTTTAAGAATAAGAAGTATATTAAGCACAGATATATTAAAACGCGAAAATAGTGCATACAACTGAAACCTTTTGCATTGTCTTGCTTACTCTCCTAACATTGCAAAAATTACAGTGATATATCATTGAATATAACGAGATATTTTAAACTAGGCTATATTGTGCGGGTGTATTAGAATTTACCTTAAACGCTATTTTATTTTAAGGGTAGTTCCGTATTCATTTCTCATCTTCAGATTTATGCAGCTAACACAATTATGATGCTTCCCAGCATGCATCCGGATCTGTTACCATTACGTTAGAAAAGTTATACTTCTTTCTGTGTTTAATTGAAACTTTAAGGAACATGGGTATCTTTATGTCTTATTTTGTTGTTGTTTTGTTTTGGCTATATAACAACAATATGTTTTAATATGCCACAAGCCAGGTTTCCATACCTCAGAAACCGCTTGGCTAATTTTGACCAAACTTCACATGGGTGAGCCTTAGATGAATGCTTTTTAGCTCTACTGATCAGAGATCAGCAGAGCTTATGCCGTGGTGCGGCGTCCGTCGTCCGTCTGTCCGTCTGTCTGTCCGTAAACTTTTATTTGTAGCGACAACTCCTCTGAAACTACTGGATGGATATTCATGAAACTTTACAGAAATGTTGCCCATAAAGTCTAGTTGATCCTAGCAAAAATTCATGTTGATGTGAAATCCAAGATGGCCGCCAAAGCTAAAAATAGAGTTTTAAAATACAAGTTTGTAGCGACTACTTCTTGAAAACTATAAGTGATATTGATATGGGACTTTTTCTAAAATGATCAGCATGACATGATGTTGATCCTTGTCAAAAATCGTTTTGATTCAACGTTAAACATGGCTGCCAGCGGCCATCTTTGTTTACATAAGAGTTATATAGTAAAAACTTGTAGCGACTACTTCTCTGAAACTACTTGACGGATTGTCATGAAACTTTACAGGAATGTTGCTCTTGATGTCTTATTGATCCTAGCAAAATTTCAGATCTGCCAGAAATTCAAGATGGCCGTCACAGCTAAAAATAGATTTTTAAAAAATAAGTTTGTAGCGATCGACTACTTCTTGAAAACTATAAGTGATATTGATATGGGACTTTTTCTAAAATGATCAGCATGACATGATGTTGATCCTTGTGGAAAATTATTTTGATTTGACGTTAAACATGGCTGCCAGTGGCCATCTTTGGTTACATAGAGTTATATAGTAAAAACTTGTAGCGACTACTCCTCTGAAACTACTTGACGGATGTTCATGAAACTTCACAGGAATGTTGCTCTTGATGTCTAGTTGATCCTAGAAAAATTTCAGGTCGACCGGAAATTCAAGACGGCCGCCACAGCTAAAAATAGATTTAAAATAAATAAGTTTGTAGCGACTACTTCTTCAAAACTATAAGAGATATTGATATGGGACTTTTTCTAAAATGATCAGTATGACATGATGTTGGTCCTTGTCGAAAAATCGTTTTGATTTGACGTTAAACATGGCTACCAGCGGCCATCTTTGTTTACATAGAGTTATATAATGAAAACTTGTAGCGACTACTCCTCTGAAACTACTTGACGGATTTTCATGAAACTTCATAGGAATGTTGCTCTTAATGTCTAATTGATCCTAGCAAAATTTCAGGTCGGCCGGAAATTCAAGCTGGCCGCCACGGTTAAAAATAGATTTTCAAAAAACAAGTCTGTAGCGACTACTTCCTGAAATCAAAATCAATCAGTAGAGCTTCAAGGTCATTGACCTCTTGTTAGATTTGTTAAAATTAAGTGAGCGTGACATCCAAGATGGCCGCCATTACCATATATGGTCGAAACCTTAACAAATCTACTTCTCAAGAACTGCTGGACAGATTTCAACCATTTTTAGCTCGACTGATCAGAGATCAGCAGAGCTTATGCCGTGGTCCGTCGTCCATCCGTCCGTCCGTCTGTCTGTCCGTAAACTTTTATTTGTAGCGACTACGCCTCTGAAACTACTAGATGGATATTCATGAAACTGTACAGAAATGTTGCCCATGAAGTGTAGTTGATCCTAGCAAAAATTCATGTTGATGTGAAATCCAAGATGGCCGCCAAAGCTAAAAATAGATTTTTAAAATACAAGTTTGTAGCAACTACTTCTTGAAAACTATAAGTGACATTGATATGGGACGTTTTCTAAAATGATCAGCATGACATGAAGTTGGTCCTTGTCAAAAATTGTTTTGATTCGATGTTGAACATGGCTGCCAGTGGCCATCTTTGTTTACATAGAGTTATATAATAAAAACTTGTAGCGACTACTTCTCTGAAACTACTTGGCGGATTTTCATGAAACTTTACAGGAATGTTGCTCTTGATGTCTAATTGATCCTAGTAAAATTTCAGGTTGGCCAGAAATTCAAGATGGCTGCCACAGCTAAAAATAGATTTTTAAAATACAAGTTTGTAGCGACTACTTTTTGAAAACTATAAGTGATATTGATGGGACTTTTTCTAAAATGATCAGCATGACATGATGTTGATCCTAGTTGAACATTATTTTGATTCGACGTTAAACATGGCTGCCAGTGGCCATCTTTGTTTACATAGAGTTATATAGTAAAAATTTGTAGCGACTACTTCTCTGAAACTACTTGTCGGATGTTCATGAAACTTCACAGGAATGTTGCTCTTGATGTCTAGTTGATCCTAGAAAAATTTCACGCTGGACGGAAATTCAACATGGCTGCCAAGGCTAAAAATAGATTTAAAGTAAATAAATTTGTAGCGACTACTTCTTAACAACTGGGGGCGTCCGTGGCCGAGTGGTTAGAGTCTCTGACTTGCAATCACTTGCCCCTCACCGCTGTAGGTTCGATCCCTCAGGGGCCTAGGAATCTTTATGTGAGGAAGCTATCCAGCTGGCTTGCAGAACGTCGGTGGTTCTACCCAGGTGCCCGCCCGTGCACGAAAATTGCCCGGAGGGGCACCTGGGGTCTTCCTCCACCAGTGGAAGCTGGAAAGTCGCCATATGACCTTAGCTGTTGGTGCGACTATAAAATCCAATTCAATTCAATTCTTAACAACTGTAAGTGATATTGATATGGGACGTTTTCTAAAATGATCAGCATGACATGATGTTGATCCTTGTCGAAATTTATTTCGATGCGACTTTAAACATTGCCTCTAGTGGCCATCTTTGTTTACATAGATTTATATAGTAAAAACTTGTAGAGACATGAGTACTCCTCTGAAACTACTTGACGAATTTTTATGAAACTTCACAGGAATGTTGCTCTTGATGTCTAATTGACCCAGATTTTTTTTAGGTCAGCCGGAAATTCAAGAAGGCCGCCATGGCTTAAAACAGATTTTTAAAAAAAAAGTTTGTAGCGACTACTTCTTGAAAACTGTAAGTGATATTGATATGGACTTTTTCTAAAATGATCAGCATGACATGATGTTGATCCTTGTCGAATTTTTTTTTGATTCGACATTAAACATGGGCGCCAGTGGCCATCTTTGTTTACCTAGAGTTATATAGTAAAAACCTCAACTTGTAGCGACTACTCCTCTGAAACTACTTGTCAGATTTTTATGAAACTTCACAGGAATGCTGATCTACCTATCACAATCAGTCAGTAGAGCTTCAAGGTCATTGACCTCTTGTTTTTTTTTAATATGATCGCCAACGCCTAGACTATCAAGTTTGTTCAAATGAAGTCCCCGGGGTCAAAAAAGGCCGTGCCTCGGGGGTACAAAGTTGCATGTTTTTCATATAGAAATACAGGAAAAAACTTTAAAAAATCTTCTTCTCTGAAACCACAAGGCACAGAGCTCTCATGTATTACATGTAACATCAACTTATGTTCCTCTACTAAGTTTGTTCAAATGGTGACACTGGGGTCAAATTTGTCCCCACCCCAGGGGTCACAGTTTTACATAGACTAATATAGGATTTCTTTTTTAAAAATCTTCTTCTCGGAAACTTCAAGAGCCAGAGGTTTGATATTTTTTGCATTTACTATAAGCTTATGGTCCTTTACCAAGTTTGTTCAAATGGTGACCCAGGGGTCACATTTGGCCCCACCCCGGGGGTCACAGTTTTACATAGGCTTGTATATGGAAAAAACTGAAAAAAAAAATCTTCTCTGGAACCACATGGCACAGAGCTCTCATGTATTACATGTAGCATCAGCTTATGTCCTCTACTAAGTTTGTTCACATGGTGACCCTGGGGTCAAATTGTCCCCGCCCGGGGGGTCACAGTTTTTACATAGACTTTTATAGGATTGTTTTTTTTTAAAATCTTCTTCTCAGAAACTGCAAGAGCCAGAGGTTGATATTTTGCATTTACTGGTAAGCTTATGGTCCTTTACCAAGTTTGTTCAAAGGGTGACCCTGGGGTCAAATTTGTCCCCGCCCCGGGGTCACAGTTTTACATGGACTTTATATAGGATTTTTTTTAAAAATATCTTCTTCTCTGAAACTGCAAGAGCCAGAGGTTAATAGTTTGCATTGCTATACCTAAGCTTATGGTCCTCTACCAAGTTTGTTCAAATGGTGACCCCTGGTGTCAAATTTGGCCGCGTCCCGGGGCTCACAGTTTTAAATAGACATATATATAGGAAATAAAAAATCTTCCCTGAAACTGCAAGAGCCAGAGGTTTAATATTTTGCATTTGCTATAAGATTATGGTCCTCTACCATGTTTGTTCAAATGGTGACCCTGGGGTCAAATTTGACCCGCCCCGTGGCGTCAGTTTTACATAGGAAACACATTAAAGTCTTCTTCTCTGGAACTACAAGAGCCAGAGGTTTAATATTTTGCATTTACTATACTCTTATGGTCCTTTACCAAGCTTTGTTCAAATGGGGACTCTGGGGTCACATTTGGCCCCGCCCCAGGGGTCATGTTTTACATAGACTTGTATAGGGAAAATCTTCTTCTCGGAAACCACAAAGCTCTCATATATTACATATAGCCATGGGGTCACATTTGGCTATTCTAACAATTAATATTAATGATTGAACAAATTCAAGTGAAGAGAAAACCTAACGGACGCCGCTAGTTTTTAAAAAATCAAGATTGCCTTGTGTCCCTTAAAACAAATAAATTTGTAGGCACCGCAGGTTCCTAGATTCCAATGTATCCTTCCTGGGGCAGCTCTTCATTGTTGGTTTACATGAGAGCCTGCCCTATTTTTGCCCAAATAAAAATAAAATTCAAAATCACGATTTTATCTTTACTGCCAGTCCGACTTCACTGTTTTGATATACTGGTAATTATTCACTTTGAAAAATGATCTGAATTCACTGACCATTTGACCTGGGACAGACAACCATATCCACAGTCTGCATCTCTATGCCTGACAAGGCCAAAACATTTACTAAAAAACCCCATTTCTAGCCATTTGTAACCCTTGCCCCCACCCAACCAGGTGTAAAGAACAGGACTTTGAACTTTCGACTGTCCCGTGACGGTTGTGCTGTGTATAGGAGGAGTTTTGCATCCAAAAACTAGCTGAGGAAGACAGCAGTCCCAGAGGTTTCACTATATTTTACTAAAAAATTGTTTCTATTATAAAAAACACTAAGATGAAAAGAAAAAAAAAATCAGTTTCACAACAGTCACATCAAGAGTTCTTATCTTATCATTTGCTCATTAAAGGTCTTCATCATGACCCATGCTCATTAAAGGTCTTCATCATGACCCCTGCTCATTAAGTCTTCATCATGACCCCTGCTCATTAAAGTCTTCATCATGACCCCTGCCTCATTTAAAGTCTTCATCATGACCCCTGCTCATTAAAGTCTTCATCATGACCCCTGCTCATTAAAGGTCTTCATCATGACCCCTGCTCATTAAAGGTCTTCATCATGACCCCTGCATTGTTTCAGGTGCCATCTCTCTCATACCACTAGAGCAGTGGCAGAAAAACTATAACGTGGCTCCAGCGTAAATGGAGTGTCTGTAATAGAATTTGCAGCAACTCTGCAGTTCAGAGTGAGAAGGTTCTAGGCCCGTTCTCCATATTTTATCTCGATGTACATGGAGGATGAGCCTGGCATGTTCATTCCTGTTAGGCCGCCATATAACATTTCATGTGTTGGTGCGCCTTAAAATCCCAATTCTGTTCGATTCATTTATCTAGAAAGAATGTTGTGTTAAACTTGTGTTAAACTACTTTGCTGGTTGTTGTAAAAAATAATTTGACATTTTCATTGTTAAAATGTGTAGATTTATTTAGAATATATAATTATATATTGTGATATATTGTGATATTTGAGATATAACAAAAAAAAAGCATTATAAATAAATGTTATGTGCACAAATTGCAAAAATAAATCCATTTTTGTACAGATAAATATAATTAAACTTTAAATTGCTGTTTGTCATAATTTTTTCTTTATACCAGATATTGTATTCCCCTAATTTAAAGGCACTTAGCCATATTTAGTGACCCTTACATGATTTTCAAAACAACAAATTTAAAAAATCCATTTTAATAATATTCTTTACGTGCACGCTTTAAATGTTAAATTTTATGATTTTGTGCGACAGCCCTGAATTACACAGCGACCATCATCTGAGCCTGATGTACACAATTCACCATGGGCCGGCAGCAGTATATAACATCACAACAATATATAGTCGTACTAGAGCTGGGATGATATATATAAAGCCCTGACTAGAGGCAGCCATTGTTTTTACCACCTAATAGTACGGAAACTGTATATTAATTTTCAAGATTTATAGTTGCATATTTGGCACTGCACGCTTATCTGTAGAGTTATTCTAAGAAAATGGTGACCGATGTTTGTTAAGGAATCAATAGTCATGAAAATAATATGAAATAACATTTTTGGGTGAAAAAAAGCATTTTATTGAAAAATCTGAATTTTCAATTTTTTCAAATTTTTTTGTGTAAAATGTTCCTAAGAAATACAGAAACATGAAACAGTTTCCATTTTGGAATGCAATGTGTATTTAAACTTTAAACTTTAATCTTATTGAAATAAAAAATGGATTGTCCTTATTTTGAGGTGTGTATATATATGTACACAGTTCCTCAATCTACTAATGAAGAGGAATATACATGTACACTTCTCAAACTGCTAACTACACCGCTACGTTTTGGGTTATATATATCGATGGGTTGAATGTTTTTTCAATAAAATAAAAGGAAATACCAATTCAATCATTTTTACATCTCATTTCATTTTATTTTTTTCATGGGCAATGCTAGAACTAAACCACAATAAGCAATTACAAACGACCCATGTAAACACTAAAGTCACACTTTTCATTTCTTGTTCATAAAAGTGTGACTTTAGTGTTTACATGGGTCGTTTGTAATTGCTTATTGTGGTTTAGTTCTAGCATTGCCCATGAAAAAAATAAAATGAAATGATGTAAAAATGATTGAATTGGTATTTCCTTTTTATTTTATTGAAAAACATTCAACCCATCGATATATATAACCCAAAAACGTGAGCGGTGTAGTAGTTAGCAGTTTTGAGAAGTGTATATAACATACATATTTTGAATAACGAGAACTCTATAGACACAATATAGATGGCTTCAACCAGCCAGACCAACCCCCATTTTAAAATATATATATATATTGCCGTGTATATTAACGTATCATTAAAAAAATAAATACTGAAAAATCATCCGTTGGAATCGGCACCCATAAACAAGAGAGAAAAACTGTGAAACCATTTCTGTTGCAATAGTTTTGGGTTTCCCACTATAAGCTCTTAATTGTATAACCTATCAAACAGGAGAGAAGGGTGCGTCTTTGGATTTTTAGCGTGAAAGGGGGATAATGAGTAAAAAAAAGAAAAAGAAGATAATCTGGCTTTACTGCGTTATATCCCGCGTAGCTCAGACAGCGAAAACTACAAGTCATAGAGCTCTAATACACTGGCTTGTAATTGCCTACCATGTTTGTTCAAATGATGACCATGCGGTTATTAATGGACCCGCACTCGGGATCACATGCTGTACAGAGAGATATAAGGAAACTTAAAACGTGTGAGAAACTACAAGACATTTGCACCACATTCTCGTAGAGGACCTTGTCAAATGACGTGACACTAAGGTAAGGTAACTTCGCCAAGTGCCAAATTTTCAG
>JAWPHD010022003.1:0-26519 GCA_037043455.1 Cyrtodaria siliqua
GTTCATGCATTTTAGTTATTTATATTTTAAGATAGGGATGTAATGTTATTGCTTACAAATAAAGTGCGAAAAATATCCTATTAACTTTTCCAACGAAATGGGAGTAACAACGGAATAAGCACGACTGAAATAGTTATCTTTATCTTAAAGCAGATAGTAATATTTCTGACAATATAAAACAGACCATCACCGGCACCTCAAGTGGATTTTTTTGTTAAAAATAGGCATTTCAAGCGGGTTTCTTGTTTAAAATAGGCATTTCAAGTGGGATTTTCAAGTGGGATTCTTGTTTAAAATAGGCATTTCAAACGGGATTCTTGTTTAAAATAGGCATTTCGCATTTCAAGCGGGATTCTTGTTTAAAATAGGCATTTCAATTGGGATTTTCAAGCGGGATTCTTGTTTAAAATAGGCATTTCAAGTGGGATTTTCAAGTGGGATTCTTGTTTAAAATAGGCACTTCAAGCGGGATTCTTATTTAAAATAGGCATTTCAAGTGGGATTTTCAAGCGGGATTCTTGTTTAAAATAGGCACTTCAAGTGGGATTCTTGTTTAAAATAGGCACTTCAAGTGGGATTCTTGTTTAAAATAGGCACTTCAAGCGGGATTCTTGTTTAAAATAGGCATTTCAAGTGGGATTTTCAAGCGGGATACTTGTTTAAAATAGGCACTTCAAGTGGGATTCTTGTTTAAAATAGGCACTCGCGGGATTCTTGTTTAAAATAGGCATTTCAAGTGGGATTTTCAAGTGGGATTCTTGTTTAAAATAGGTACTTCTAGCGGGATAGGCATTTCAAGTGGGATTTTCAAGTGGGATTCTTGTTTAAAAAAGGCACTTAAAGTGGTATTCTTGTTTAAAATAGGCACTTTAAGCGGGATTCTTGTTTAAAATATGCATCAACAACGGACTTGCAACCTTTTTTTTCTGCAATTAGCATTATTAACTGTATGTACCTATTTGCGACAATAAGTGTGTAATTATGCGTTTTTCAAGGTACGCCTGCTTCAGTAACAATAATTCAAACAGGTAAACACAGCTTACATGAAGAGCTCGGTTTGTACAGGGACTGGGACGCCGATGCCGACGCCGACGCCGGGGTGGTTACATAAGCTCTTAGTCGAGCTAAAAGTGCATAATTAAAACCTCGGAGTCGATTTAAATTGCTTTTATTCAAGAAACCATGTTACATAAAATGTTAATTGATTCAAATTAAACCTGTGTTCATTGATCACATGTCGGTTAAGTGTCTGTTGAAAAAAATAAATAAAAAAACAACTATATGATGTGTATAACAAACAAACAGGAAATGTATACAACTTAAGTCAGACATGGTTCACAAATGTATATAATCATTTTAAACAATAGGCCCAAGAGGGCCTGTATCGCTCTACTGTCTATATGTTGTCCAAGGTGAGGTGTGTGTGTGGGAGATTTTATATTTTGTCTTCAATTACCAACATATAGCGGTAGGGATGTATTTGGCTGAAGTTTGGCTAGCTTTAAAACAAATCCAACTTTCATTACTGTAAACACTCAAACCAGATAGAGGACCTTAAGTTGAGTGCAAATACAAATATTAAACATGTGGCTCTTGTAGTTTCAGAGATTATTTTTTTGAAGTTTGTCCTTATAAGGGTATGTAAAATATGTGACCCCGGGGACAGTGCCAAATTTAACTCCAGGGTCACCATCTGAAGAAATTTGGTAGAGGACTATAAGCTAGTAAATTCAAAATATTAAACATCTGACTCTTCTAATTTCAGAGAAGAAGATTTTTTAAGTTTTCCCCTATACAAGTCTATGTAAAACAAGTGACCCCAGGGTCGCCATTCAAACACACTTGGTAGAGGACCATATGCAAACTATTAAAACTTTAACTCTTGTAGTTTCAGAGAAGAAGATTTTTAAAGTTTTTCCCTATATATGAGTCTATGAAAACCTGACCCCTGACCCCTGGGTCACCATTTGAACAAACTTTGTAGAGGAACATAAGCTGATAATAAATACAAAATAGTAAACCTTCAGCTCTTGTAGTTTCAGAGAAGGAGATTTTAAAAAAAAATCCTTATAATAGTCCATGTACAACTGTGACCCATGGGGCGGGGCCAAATTTGACCCCAGGGTCACCAATTGAGCAAACTTGGTAGAAGACAATAAGTTGAGGGTAAATACAAAATATTAACCTTTGGCCCTTATAGTTTCAGAGAAGAAGATTTTTGAAGTTTTTCTCTATATCAGTCAAACTGTGACCCCTGGGGCGGGGCCAAATTTGACACCAGGGTCACCATTTGAACACCATTTTAGAGGATCCATCAGCTATTAATAAATAAACCTTTATCTCTTGTAGTTTCAGAGAAGAAGATTTTTGAAGTTCTTTCCTATAACTCTGTAAAACTGATCCAATTAAAGAAAAATGAACCAAGGTTTCTTATGAGAAAAAAAAAATAAAAAATAAAAAAATAAACAAATAAATCAATCAATAAAATAAAAAAATAAAAAAATAAAAATAAAATAATAATAATAAATAAATTACAAAATTGAACCCATGAACCAAAGTTTCTAATGGAAAATAAGCCTCCAGTGAGATTTGAACGTACGACCCCTGGGGTTTCCAGTGTACATTACCAACTATTGAAAAAGGGCCATAACTCCGGTGTTACTGGTTCATTGGTTCGATCTGGCTGGTTTTCAAACTCGTCCGAGTTTTCATTTATATCAACAATCTGACCAAGTTTGGGAAAGATCGAATACAACTGAAGACGCTAGAGTGTTCATAATGCTGAAAGCAGCATTTTTCAATAATTATAGAACACATAACTCTGGTGTTCTTGGTCCGATATAGCTGGTTTTTGAACTTGTCCGAGCTTTCATTGATATTAACAATCTGTTAAAGTTTGGTAAAGATCGGATGAAAAATGAAGGCCGTATCGTCTTAACGAGGCAAAATACAGTATCTTTAGCTAAATCATCAAGGGCTAACTCCAGTGTTACTAGTCCGATATGGCTGGATCTGATCTTTCATTGATATTAACAATCTGGTAAAGTTTGGTAAATATCTGATGGAAAATGAAGGCTCTATCGTCTTAACGATGTAAAATACAGCATTTTAAACTAAATCAAGGGCCATAACTCCGCTGTTACTGGTCCGATCTGGCTGGTTTTCGAACTTGTCCTAGCTTTTATTGATATTAACTATCTGATAAAGTTTGGTAAAGATCGGAAGATGGAAAATGAAGTCCCTATCGTCTTAAAGAAGCAAAAGTTAACGACGGACGACGGATAACTCGTCATCCCATAAGCTCTGCTGACCTTTAGCCAGTAGAGCTAAACAAATAAAAATCATCGGGTCCTTGCTTGAATTTGTAACATTAAGCGTTGAATATTGTAAACTTTAGCAGGCCACAGAAAGTTGTAACTTTTAACGTTAACTCTTTAGCGGGTGTGGCACTGCTAAAGACCACAACTCCACAACTCCACAACTCCGCTATAGTCCACACACATTTTCCGCTAAAGTCCAAAAAAATAGTGTCGCTAAAGACTACAAACGTTGCCGTTAAATCCACAACACTATTTCAGCGAAAAATACAATTTTGAATTAATTGTGTTCTCATTTGTGAGAGATGTTTCAGCATTTTTTCATTAATTTATGCAAAACATATTTGCTCCAGATGTAGTTAACATGATATATAAGTTTTGTAAATATGCAATATTTGGCAGGAAGAAACATTACGTGCAAGTGTTTTGTCTGTGTATTACGACATTGTCTGTGTATTACGCCTGGTAAGTGTTGTTGTTTGTGTATTACGACTTGTAGGTGTTGATGTCTGTGTATTACGACTTGCAAGTGTTTTGTCTGTGTATTACGACATTGTCCGTGTATTACGTCTTGTAAGTGTTGTTGTTTGTGTATTACGACTTGTAGGTGTTGCTGTCTGTGTATTACGACGTGTAAGTGTTTTGTCTATGTTTTACGACTAGTAAGTGTTGCTGTCTGTTTATTACGACTTCTAACTATTGCTGTCTGTGTATTATGACTTGCAACTATTGCTGTCTGTGTATTTCAACTTGTAAGTGTTGTTGTCTGTGTATTACGACTTGTAACTGTTTTGTCTGTGTATTACGACGATGTCTGTGTATTACGTCTTGTAAGTGTTGTTGTTTGTGTATTACGACTTGTAGGTGTTGCTGTCTGTGTATTACGACTTGCAGATGTTTCATCTGTGTATTACGACGTTGTCTGTGTATTACGTCTTGTAAGTGTTGTTGTTTGTGTATTACGACTTGTAGGTGTTGCTGTCTGTGTATTACAACTTGTAAGTGTTTTGTCTGTGTATTACGACGATGTCTGTGTTTTACGACTTGTAAGTGTTTTTGTCTGTGTATTACGACTTGTAACTGTTGCTGTCTGTGTATTACGACTTGTAAGTGTTGTTGTCTGTGCATTACGCTTGTCAGTGGTGTTGTCTGTGTATTACGACTTGTAAGTATTGTTGTCTGTGTATTACGATTTGTAAGTTTTGTTGCCTGCGTATTTCAACTTGTAAATGTTGCTGTGTGTGTATTACGACTTGTAAGTATTTTATCTGTGTATTACGACTTTTAAGTGTTGTTGTCTGTGTATTACGACTTGTAATTGTTGCTGTCCGTGTATAACGACTTGTAACTATTGCTGTCTATGTAACTAGTGCTGTCTGTGTATTACGATTTGTAACTAGTGCTGTCGGGGTATTACGACTTGTAACTAGTGCTGTCTGTTTATTATGACGTGTTAGTGTTATTGTCTGTGTATTACGACTTGTAACAAGTGCTGTCTGTGTACAACGATTTGGTACTAGTGCTGTCTGTTTATTACGACTTGTAACTGTTGTTGTCTGTGTATTACGACGTGTAACTATTGCTGTCTGTGTATTATGACTTGTAGCTATTATTGATGTCTTTGTATTACGACTTGTAAGTGTTTTTCTCTGTGTATTACGACGTGTAATTGCTGTTGTCTATGTAATACGACTGATAACTGTTGTTGTCTGTGTATTACGACGTGTAACTATTGATGTCTGTGCATTATGACTTGCAACTATTGATGTCTGTGTATTACGACTTGTAACTATTGATGTCTGTGTATTATGACTTGTAAGTGTTGTTTTCTTTGTATTACTCCTTGTAAATATTGTTATCTGTGTATTACGACTTGTAAGTGTTGTTGTCTGTGTATTACGACTTGTAACTGTTGTTGTCTGTGTATTACGACGATGTCTGTGTATTACGTCTTGAAAGTGTTGTTGTTTGTGTATTACGACTTGCAAGTGTTTGTCTGTGTATTACGACATTGTCCGTGTATTACGTCTTGTAAGTGTTGTTGTTTGTGTATTACGACTTGTAGGTGTTGCTGTCTGTGTATTACGACTTGTAAGTGTTTTGTCTATGTATTACGACTAGTAAGTGTTGCTGTCTGTTTATTACGACTTCTAACTATTGCTGTCTGTGTATTATGACTTGCAACTATTGCTGTCTGTGTATTTCAACTTGTAAGTGTTGTTGTCTGTGTATTACGACTTGTAACTGTTTTGTCTGTGTATTACGACGATGTCTGTGTATTACGTCTTGTAAGTGTTGTTGTTTGTGTATTACGACTTGTAGGTGTTGCTGTCTGTGTATTACGACTTGCAAGTGTTTTATCTGTGTATTACATCGTTGTCTGGGTATTACGTCTTGTAAGTGTTGTTGTATGTGTATTACGACTTGTAGGTGTTGCTGTCTGTGTATTACAACTTGCAAGTGTTTTGTCTGTGTATTACGACGATGTCTGTGTTTTACGACTTGTAAGTGTTTTTGTCTGTGTATTACGACTTGTAACTGTTGCTGTCTGTGTATTACGACTTGTAAGTGTTGTTGTCTGTGCATTACGCTTGTCAGTGGTGTTGTCTGTGTATTACGACTTGTAAGTATTGTTGTCTGTGTATTACGACTTGTAAGTGTTGTTGTCTGAGTATTACGACTTGTTAGTTTTGTTGCCTGCGTATTTCAGCTTGTAAATGTTGCTTTGTGTGTATTACGACTTGTAAGTATTTTATCTGTGTATTACGACTTTTAAGTGTTGTTGTCTGTGTATTACCACTTGTCAGTGTTGTTGTCTGTGTTTTACGACTTGTAAGTGTTTTTGCCTGCGTATTACGACTTGTAAGTGTTGTTGTTTGTGTATTACGACTTGTAACTAATGTTGCCGTGTATTACGACGCTGTCTGTGTATTACGACTTGTAAGTGTTGATGTCTGTTTATTAAGACTTGTAAGTGTTGTTGTCTGTGTATTACGACTTGTAACTAGTGCTGTCTGTGTATTACGACTTGTAACTAGTGTTGTCTGTGTATTACGACTTGTAACTAGTTTTGTCTGTGTTATACAACTTGTAAGTTTTGTTGTCGTTTTATTACGACTTGTAACTAGTGTTGTCTGTGTATTACGACTTGTAACTAGCTTTGTCTGTGTTTTACAACATGTAAGTGTTGTTTTCTGTGTATTACGACTTGTAACTAGTGTTGTCTGTGTGTTACGATTGATTTGTAACTAGTGTTGTCTGTGTAATAAAACTTATAAATGTTGTTGTCTGTGTATTACGACTTATAACTAGTGTTGTCTGTGTATTACGACGTGTTAGTGTTGTTGTCTGTTTATTACGATTTGTAACTAGTGTTGTCTGTGTAATACAACTTATAAATGTTGTTGTCTGTGTATTACGACTTGTAACTAGTGTTGTCTGTGTTTTACGACTTGTAACTAGTTTTGTCCGAAATAACAACTTGGTAGTGTTGTTGTCTGTGTATTACGACTTGTGACTAGTGTTGTCTGTGTATTACGACTTGTAACTAGTGTTGTTTGTGTAATACAACTTGTAAATGTTGTTGTCTTTGTATTATGACTGTAGCTAGTGTTGTTTGTGTATTACGACTTGTAACTAGTGTTGTCTGTGTATTATGACTTGTAACTAGTGTTGTCTGTGTATTACAACTTGTAAATGTTGTTGTCTGTGTATTATGACTGTAGCTAGTGTTGTTTGTGTATTACGACTTGTAACTAGTGTTGTCTGTGTAATACAACTTGTAAATGCTGTTGTCTGTGTATTATGACTGTAGCTAGTGTTGTTTGTGTATTACGACTTGTAACTAGTGTTGTCTGTGTATTATGACTTGTAACTAGTGTTGTCTGTGTATTACGACTTGTAACTAGTGTTGTCTGTGTAATACAACTTGTAAATTTGTTGTCTGTGTATTATGACTGTAGCTAGTGCTGTTTGTGTATTACGACTTGTAACTAGTGTTGTCTGTGTATTATGACTTGTAACTAGTGTTGTCTGTGTATTACGACGCTGTATGTTTATTACGACGTGTTAGTGTTACAACTTGTAACTAGTGTTGTCTTTGTATTACGACTTGTAAGTGTTGTTGTCTGAGTATTACGACTTGTAAGTATTTTTGTCTTTGTATTACGACTTGTAAGTGTTGTTGTCTGTGTATTACGACTTGTAACTATTGCTGTCTTTGTATTACGACTTGTTAGTTTGTTGTCTGTGTATTATACTAAGGTCTTACTCTTGAACACGTCGGTTTCAGAAATCAATCTGTTTTGGTTGGCCAGATGGCCGCGTATGCTATTGGGCAAGGCGCTGCGTCGAGATTGGTATCCTAGGATTGCGGGGTTCGAATCCGTTGGTTAGTGGTTGGTACAAACTTTTCTCCACATATAATATTTAATGTTTGTACTTGTATCTTATAGAACCTACGTTAAAGAAAGTTCCTTATTATGAATTTAATTCTCTCAAGTAATTTATAAACATATTCTAAGTTCATTGTATCAGTATCGATCTGGCGTCTTTCTGTGGTAAAATGTTCATATAATGTGAATCCTCTATCGTATCAATATACGCTATGGTTGTCATTATTTGACGGAAAAGTCAGAAGATAAGAAGTATTACCCGGTTTCCGAAATCAATCGTTTTAGGCTGACTAGGTGACCGAGTGGGCTAAGGCGTCTGCTATTGGACAAGGCGCTGTGTCGAGTTGTGTCCTAGGGTTTCGGGTTCGAATCCGTTGGTAAGTGGTTGGTACAAAATGTTAAAGTAAAAAAGAAACGCATCTCGGGAATTCCCGATTGTCCAGAATATACTTATTCTTGACCTTCCGATTTTCCGGAGGCTAACATATTTAATGACCAGTCAAAACGCCTATTGTGTTTATACAGGGCGGCGATTCAATTTATTTGAAAATATTCCCGATGTCCGGAATATACGTATTAATGCATTGTCCGAAAATGTCCTATCGACCGAAATAAGTAATTATACGTTGAACTGTCAATATTTTCGATTGTCCGGAATAAGTAGTTGTATGTTCAACTGTCAATATTTCCGATTGTCCGGAATACGAAACTATTGAAGTCTGTCAATACCTCCGGTTATCCGAAAGAGGAAATAAATGTTGAATTGCCAATATGTCAGATTGTCCGGAATAAGTAATTATAGGTTCAACTGTCAATATTTCTGATTGTCCGGAACATAATGAACATATGTTGAACTATCACTTTATTTATTGATGCATTATTAACTATAATGCCATATTAAATACATAAAATCAGCTATGGCCAATTATGCCAAAAAATAACTAATAATTAAAGATGATTCTCAGTCAGTCTTTTCTATGTTTTATAAAAAAAACTTTTTGTAATACTGTATATACTTCACACTTAATTCGACATAATACTCCAGAGAAATCCTATTAAGATGTTTTGTTATAGCTTGTTATAGATAGGACACAATTATGTTGTTTTGGACTTTTTAATCACACTTACACTTTATAACACGAAAATCATAAATGTTGAAGTTCCGATTTGAATATTTGAGCCATTTCATACTGTTTTTAGTGTAAAGAGATTGCAAAATGTTACATCCTATTTTTGCTCACCTGCTTGAGCTTGTCAATCAATCATGAAACACTGAAGGGATAACATTTGGTGTGTTGTTTGCTGTTTTAATCCTTTTTCCCGAAAGGAAAAGCCTAATGTAGCCATGGACCACTCGATTAACAGCAGCATATTGTACATTTAGTATGCTATATATATATAACTTACTTTTTTTTTGAGAATCCAAACCCTATAGACACACTATAAACGGCTTTTATCTGCCAGACCAAACCCTAAAACTGGAGCCCCGAATTAAGAGTAAACAACGATTGAAAGCTTCTTTGATTACATGTCCGCTTCATCAAAGTCTTTACGAGAGCGATTCTGGTTCATTTGGCTGTGTTGTGTTTATATCTACAACCCATACTGTACACCTAGTTTTGTTACGCTGTTAATGAATATAAGGTAGTACCTTTGGACCTAGCCGATTTCTTCTCTGAACAAACATTCATAAATCAAATACTAACCGCCGAGAGACATACAAAATACTAGTTTACACCGATAATAATTCATCTTTCCCCCAGAATCATGCAACCAACGCCGTTCAAGTATTGATTTCAACAAAATGCTACCGACTTATATTTCATATTCAGCGTGCGAATGGACAATTCCCCGGACAAATGCAATTATTTGCGTTGTTTGTATCATCGCCGCTGACCAGGCAAGATTGATTAGTTAATGCACTTACTGAGTCAATATAATAATATTGAGAAAAGCTCACATCAGACTAGATTTTCTTTGGATCTCTCTGCATCACGATATTGCTAGACAGTCACTCAGTTAATGGTTAACGAACTATGGTACGTGCAAACATGGATCTTATATAACATTATCTGAAGTGATGTATTGTATTGTGTCAAAATCTGTTTAAATAACCAAGTATAATCTGTAAAGCGGCATCTGAGAAGTCAGCTTGTCTAAATGGTTCCCCCACCACCACCTACCCCAACACCTGATGACTCCGCTGGATATTGTAACAACCCGTCTTTTTAAACAACACCACTAACAATAACAACTACTGTCCTATATTGTAACTCTGCGAAAAACTGGACGGGATCAAATTTGACCACAGGGGTACATTTGAACAAACTTGGCAGAAGGCTACAAGCACTATATGAACATTAAAGGTCATGAGCCATACAGTTTTTTGTTACCATCTCAATGGACAAATTATTCCTAGTACCATGTTATTGAGTACCTTGTAGAGAAACCAAATATCCATGATAGCAGTGTGAACAGGGTAGCTGATTCCTGTTATTAGAGTTATCTCCCCCTTTTGAATAAAAATCTGGTTTCTTTAAAAAAAACATTTTTTCTGCAACTACAAGAGCTACATGTCTAATATTTTGCATGTTTAATAAGGTTAGGGTTCTCTACGAAGTATATTTAAAATGGTGACCCTGGGGTCAAATATGGTATAACCCCGGGGGTAACAGTTTTACATAGAATTATGAAGGAAAACGTTTAAAACATCTCCTTCTCTAAAACCGTAAGAGCTAAAGGCCTAATATTATGCATGTAGCATAAGCTTATGGTCCAATAGCAAATATGTATAAATGGTTACCTTGGGTCATATTTGGCCCCACCCTATGGGTCATATATTTGCATAGAGGCATATGTTCTTCAAGGTAAAAAAAAAAAAAAGCCTGCGATCTAATATCTCTACCAGTTTTATTCAAATTATAACCCTGGGGTCAAATATGGACCGGTCACAGGGGTCACAGTTTTACAAAGAGTTCTATAGGAAAGACTATATCCATCTTTTTCTCTTAAAATACAAGAACTAGAGGTTTAAAAAGTTGCATGTAAGTCCACAAAAGTTTCCGCTAAAGTCCACAAAATATATTGTCGCTAAAGACCACAAACGTTTTCTCTAAAGTCCACAACACTATTTCAGCGAAAGCACTATTTTGAATTAATTGTTTTCTCATTTGTGAGAGATGTTTCAGCATTTTTTCATTAATGTATGCAAAACATATTTGCGCTAGATGTAGTTTACATGTATAAATGATCCATACGTTTTGTAAATATGCAATATTTGGCAGGAAGAAACATTAAAGCGCTAAGTGCGCTCTTTACAATCAGCAAATACGTTTGTTGCAACCATAAAGGTAACAATTGCATTAAAAGTAACTATCTGCACTAAAGGTAACACTTTTGGGACTAAAAGTAACAACATACACTAAAGGTAATAAAATAAATTGCACAAAAGGTAACAAATTCTGCACTAAAGGTAACACCATGTTTGACCTACACTAAAGGTAACATCCCTATACCCTAAAGGTAACAGCACATTATTGGTGAAATTTGTATTGGAAATTCAGGTTGCTCAACTAAACATGTTATTTATTTCAGCAACATATCTCCTCTTTTAAAGCATAAACAAAACATAAATATCAGTTTCATTATAAATTGTGTAATGTTGTGTAATTTATTTTATTACCTTTAGTGTATGTTGTTACTTTTAATCCCAAACGTGTTACGGTTCATTCGGATACCCATGATGGTACACTCGGATACCCATGATGGTACATTCGGATACCCATGATGGTACACTCGGATACCCATGATGGTACACTCGGATACCCATGATGGTACACTCGGACATCTGCGAAAGTTCGAAAACCGTAAAGGTTTTTTAAAAAAATCACTATACAAGATAAAAGACGGTATGGAGCCATACACAACTGCTATTTAAGTACATATATACAAACATAGAAAAACACGCCCCAACCCATCATTTGCCTTCATTTTCCTGGAGTTGGAAGTGTGGCGATGGTTTCAAATTGATTGACTCAGATGTATTAGATCTATAATAATTTATAAAATAACATTTAATATTGATTGTTTTGGAAGGCGCTTAAGTAAAAGTGATACCTCTTGCCTAAATCCGCACATGTTTCATTTGAAATTACCAGTTTGAATTGAGCGTATTAAGGTGTCCGATTGTACCATCCACTATTTTGCTAGGAGTATGGTACAGTCGGACACTTTTACCCTACAATAAACGAATATACATTTTTTATATTTTAATCATCAGCTACGTAAATAAATTGTCCCAGTAGACACATATTTCAAAGAAGTACGGCCAACAAGATCGAGTAATATCGCAGATTTGCTGGTGCGGTTAACGGGATGCTCCTATATGAAATGTTTGTAAATGGCACCAAAACAGGTTTTGATGACGTATGCATTATTTGATAAATCAAAAAGTGTGTTACACTGTGCATACTAATAACAACCTCAAAGCTAAGAACATCGATTTTAAATGGTTTTGTTTGTTTGTATGGTGTTTTACGTCATTTTCAACACATGTATGGTTAGATAGATAGATAACTTTATTTCCAAATTCCAATAGGCTTAAAAGCCCGTGAGGATACAATATACAGTTACATAAAACATGGCAACAGTGTAGGATTTTACAAACAAGAAACTTTTGTTAATCTGAGACAGTCACAGAAAAATGCACGTATACTGGCACGCACGCATGCACTCACTCAATCACTTACGCACTCACGCGCACAACAATTTCTATCAAGTGGACTTAAGCATTGAGAAGGCGTATTACTACATACTATAAATAAATACTCAACCATACATTTCATAACACATTCGGTACAATAAATTACCTATATTTACTAAGTTATATATAATGTTTCGTTCCGTAATTTAAATGCTTTTAAAACAAAGGTACAAAGCTTGTGAATATATACTTTATTTTGTGAA
The DNA here is from genome assembly GCA_037043455.1 of Cyrtodaria siliqua. NCBI lineage: Eukaryota > Metazoa > Mollusca > Bivalvia > Adapedonta > Hiatellidae > Cyrtodaria > Cyrtodaria siliqua. Next base: position 12,677 of record JAWPHD010022003.1, read on the forward strand.
TTTAGTAATTCCAAAAATTTCATCATGTTTGGCCTCTTGTAAAAATATTGTGGAATGTATTGCTTTCTTAAGACAGTATACGTTTGGCATTCCAACACAAAATGAAATTCATCTTCAAGTTTATTACAAAATAAACATAATCTATCGATAACAGGAATTCTGTTTGGTTTAACCCATCTTCCCGCTTCAGTTTGCAACCTATGAGATGACACCCGTAATTTGGTAAGTGCTTGACACATTTTGAAAATATTTATATTATCAAGATATGGTTGAAACTGAAAAGATGCAAAGCTTCTATAAAACACTGCTCTGGTGGAGATATCTAATCGACTATGCCAATTTTGAGCGAAATTGTCATTTAAGCGTTGCTTTAATACTGCAAGAAATAAATTACAATTACCAACACTTTGTTGTAGCCATACATCATAAAACCCAAGAGAGGACAATAAGTGTTTCAACTGTGAAACCCAGTTTTTTTTGCAAGGATATATTTCACAGTCATTTAACATCATGTTATACACTATTTTTATATATTTACGTTCATGTACGCTCATGATTTTTAACCAATATTTAACAATTATAAAATATCTTCTTGTAATAAATGATGTTCTACCAAATTCCCCATATATAAAATCATTTTGTGTTGTCTTTTTAACACCCAAAATATGTTTGCAGAACTGTAAATGCACTCTTTCAATTGATATAGCTTGTATGAATCCCCACACCTCACTTCCGTAATTTAAAATTGGAGTTATCAATTTATCAAACAAATCTAATTTATGTTTTGGTGATATAAATGTAAATTTATACATATATATGACTCTATTTTTTGTGGTGGTCAGACCACCTACTTTTTCTGAGTAGAACCATTACTGTACATCTCCAGCCATCAGTAAGAATCGACACTTCCTCACTTACAAGTCGAGCTTCCAGTGGGATTCGAACCCGCAACGGTGAGAAGCAAAAGTTTACAACGCTACGTCGTTAACCATTCGGCCACGGAGACGCCTCGATTTTAAATGGGTTTTAAATGGATAAGATTATGACATCATACGTGATTATACCGGAAAGTACTCGCAAACAGTGTTGTGTGTGTAATCAAGCGTCCGATCGTACCGGGTTTGACCCTAATGCAAGTGTTGCAACACACGTATAGAGCGCACTAGTGTAGTAATTATAGGTGTTAAGGTCAAACAAATTCCAACAGAAAGTATTTAAGGATTTTTAGAATCACTGACATGTAATGAGTTTCAGAAAAAAAGTCCTCAAGATAAAGATGGTGGGAAATGCTAAATTTTGGGGTAAACGTTGCGTTTTTAAGAGAAAATCTCCGGAAACTGGAATAATTTTATTAAAAATCATTTGAGCAAATTAGAATTTCCTAAGTTACAGTGCGGAAATGCTCTTCCAAATACATCTCCATGTAAATCACGGTTTTATAGATGGATATTGGGTTAATAATATGAGATTTTGGGGCAAAACTTGTAAAAAATGAATAAAATCGTTGATTTCTGTAATACATTTGGTGTTTCTAGGCTATAAATTAAAAAAAAAAACTAAATGAGTTGTAAAAACTTAGTTTCGTACTGTTTTTCACAGAGAAAGGTACAGAGATGTGCCAGAAAAAAGTCCTTTAGCATACGACGATATAAATTATTTTCTTTTTGGGTCTAAAAATGCGTTTTTCATAAAAAAAAATCGCTGTAAAGAGGAATCATTTTGTAATAAGATGTTTGTTTGAACATAAACTTATCTAATGGAAGTGATAAAATGTTGCACAGTTATATATATAAATGTTTCATTGTATCGTAAGTTAATGTGAAAGTTCACATTGTAGATTTTGGGGAAATTTTTTGAAAAATAAATAAAAATAGTTGATTTCTGTAATACAATCGTAGTACAGGCTTTTAAGCTAAAGAAGGAAGTAGGGAAATGAATTATAAAATGATAATCTATAATGGTTTTCCATAGAGCAAGATGCAAGGATGTGCCCCAAAAAAGTCATCAGGCGTATACTGTTGAAAAATGCATTATGTTTGGGTGGCAAAATTATTTTTCATAAAAAAGTGTTGTAAACAGGAATCATTGTTAAGATGTATTTTGAATATACATAATCTACTTGAAGTGATATTATCCTATATATGCATATATCCAAATGTTTTATACACCTATATATAGCTCTTTAATGCTTCTTCCTGATAATTATTGCATATTTACAAAACGTATGGATCATGTAAACTACATCTGGCGCAAATATGTTTGGCATACATGTATGAAAAAATGCTGAAACATCTCCCGCAAATGAGAAAACAATTAATTTTCACCACAAGCAAAGTTGTATACGACGGTCGACTTTTTGTGGTGGAGGCAGACCACCCGCTTTTCCTGGGTAGAACCAGTACTGTACACCTACCGCCATCCGTGAGAATCGACACTTCATCACTTACAAGTCGAACTCCCAGTGGGATTCGAACCCGCAGCGGTGAGAGGGGCAAGTGATCTCAAGCACTTGGAGACCAGGCCAGTGGGTCTATTGTTTATGGCTTGTACTTGCACACTTTTCATAAAATCACTTCAGTTATAAGTTAACTGCAATATGTATTAAGAATGCGATTTTTGATAAGGTATTACATTATAAAGACAGATAATTAGAACACTTAAGTAAATGTCTATTATTAAAGGGTTGTATTCTTCACAGAATGTGGTTTACCTTCTGGTTAAAACTGCGCTAGCCCAATAAAAACAGGTGATCTTCTCTGATTCTATGTTACAATGAAAAGTGTTCACTTATGGGTGATTTAGTTGGGGAAGCTTTGTTCGTGTAGTGTTTAACGTAATTTTTCAGCACATTTTAGGATATGTATTTGTGGTGGAGGCAGACCACCCTCTTATTCCTGGGTAGAGCCAGTATTGTTTACCTCCCGCCATCTGTAATAATCGACGCTTTCTCATAAGTTGATGAAGAAGAGGGGAGGAGCAGGCATAGTGATAAGCCTGGCCCTGAATGCCTCTACAGTGTCGGTGTCGGTGTCGGTGATTTGGGTTGGAAGAAGATTCCACTCTCTGATCGTCCGTAGGTAAAAGTAGTACTTGTATACATCCTTCTGGGCAGTAGGTTGATATAGTCGCCGGGGACTTCTGATATGCTTGTCGTTTGGCATTACTATGTTTGTGTCTTCTCCATATTGGATCTTAAACAGCACCTGTACCATTTGTGTTACACAACCTGGGGTAAGATAAGTATAGTTCCTGTGTACGAACCGGGCAGCTGAGCAGGACTTGTTCCAGGTTGTGTATATCAGTTGTCTTATAGGGACCACATACGGTGGATGCATACTGGATTGTATTTAAATGAGTTTATTATTGTAATACGGTTAACGAGTGTCCGGGTTTTATAAAATGAAACTTTAGGAAACTTCATGAAACCTTAAGTATTGCTCACCCTTAAGGAGAAATTGACCTATTCGAAAATATAAGGCTACGCATATGAACTATATATATTTGTAAATTTGAAGATATTTGCGATTTGAATCTGAATTTTGCTTTGCCGTTTTTTAAACATGTTTTTAATCATAACGTCTAAAATATGGCTATGTTTGACTTTTTTCATAAAAGTCCCGTTGTACCAAGTTTTCAACGTTTTGACATTTTTAGAGTGTTAGGCTAGTCACATGTAATTACTTTTTATACTCAAACTGTTCGTCTTGATGAGACCTTTCAACTGATATATAAATCATTTCATTTACAATAAGACATAAAATATCATTTATATAATATCTTTTTTCTTTCACCGATTTTTTACCGTGAAATTTTAAGAAAAAACAAAGTTAAAGCCTTTTATCTTTTCTTTTAAACGGCTTCATAAAAAACTGCACAATTTTAATATGTTTTAGAGAATTTAATTTTCTATCCGAATATAAAATAAAATTTGCTAGTCATCTGAATATTTTTTTCAGTATTCTTGTTTTATTAACCATAATACCCTTACGAAGAAGGCGTCTCTGTCGACGTCGCGTCGTATTTATAATATGTGTACGACTAACGCCGTTGACGCAAACATTGGAAACAAACACTGGTACCCTAAATGATAATGATAAATACTGCTCCGTATTTTCTACTTCTTTTTCCGTCCGTTTCTTTTTCTCTTTATGTGAAAACTCTAAATTTATTTATTTTCATACATCATGTCTAATTCGCTCGAATCTCAAATTACCGCAATAACTATGGTCATGTATTTGGTATACCTCTAGGATAAAACAATAAGTTCAAGTTCATTTAAAAGTGTGTTTAATGTATATACAATTTCCAGGCAGCCGTCAATCATGCTAAATATCATAAGATATATGTGTTGTTATTAAACATGTAAACTTTTTTTTATCCTACTCTGTATCATTACAGCGTATGTTTTCATGAACTGTTTGTCCGTTTTCTCATAATTAGAGACTACTAGACAGACAATCATTTGATTATTTATCAAAGCATTTTTTAATAAAATGTGTAGTGTCAGTCACACAACAAATAAAGGATAATGTATTAAAGTGTATAAAATAGTACTATACTTCACATTTCGTTAACAATACACAGAATACTTTGCTTATTATACTTTTGCTAACTGAAACAAAATTAAAATAAGCAGACGCTGCTTTATCAGAAGCGAAATATACTGAAAGGAAAAAGAAAAACATAATCAAAAAATTGCCTATACTACACTATTAGATACACCCTATTCCAGATATATCTCAACGTGTTGTGTACAAAAAGGGGCGTCAACCAATTACAGAAAGGACAACTCTGTCATGTAGCAGACAACTCTGTCATGTAGTAGACAACTCTGTCATGTAGCAGACAACTCTGTCATGTAGCAGACATTTTAATCAAAGTATACTTTGTGTTACACGAAATTCATAAATGTTGAAGTTTGAAAAAGTTAAGCCATTTCAGTATTGTGTTTAATGTTAAGCGATTGCAACGTTTAAATCCTAAGTTTGCTCACCTGCTTGAGTCAAATGCGCGTTTTGTCGATAATGAAACTTTAAAGGAGTAACCATTGGTATGTTCGGTGCTGTTTAAACCTTCTTTCCGAAAGGACAGGCCTAATGTCGCTCTGTACCATTCGATTAGCAGTAGCATACTGAACATACAATATATAGCGGAAATAACCGTTATGCGTTTCTTTTTCCTTTCAGTATATTGCTTTAAAAATCAGGTGACACTGTCGTGCAATAAAACACGTGTTTTACCTTCCGCTCCCTTAGTTTTTAATAGTTTTGTCTTTATATATACATTAATTTTTAATTAATACTTCATTTCTTCATCTTTCATTAGTTTTTGCGCACAATATGACCTGTTTATGTGTCGATGTGCCGTAAAACACCATTTATTCATATTATTATTCATCTTCTAAAAAAGCCAAGGTCTCATCGAAAGTGAACTGGACCAGTGGGAGCGCCAAGCCGCCGCGGAGGGATATTTACTTAAAAACGTCACGCGCAAAAAACGTAAACAAACTGCGTTTTGAGCAGATTTCATGATGGCGGTCAAAATGACACCAGTGATGTAAACTGTATTCAACTGACAATGTACAATGATGACACACATAAACAAATGCATCAATTCGTTTGTTACAGAATGAATTTTAAGTTTTTACGTGTTTTGTTGATTCTTTTTTATTAAAAATACGATTTCTAGGCTTTTACAAATTACCGATCGTTTCGAAAATTTATGTGAAATTTGAGCTTTTAATCAAATTGATAATTACAGTTGGTTCTTATAGCGAGAAAAAATACGAAAGCATTAAAGTCAAGAAAAAGTCTTCCTCTACAGGCCTGTAAAAGTTCATCAAAATTTGGAAAAAGTACTTTTTTCTACCCAAAAAAACGTTTCATGACCGTTCATAAAATTACAAACAGAAAAGTGAGACTCTCTTCAACCGTGTGCTTCATACAAAAAGCTTTCAGAATCATATTTTTATCACTGCAATTAAAACATAATTTATACAAGCCATTTCCTTATAAAATAACCATCATTTTCATGGCCTACTTTTAAAAATAAATTTAGGTCTATGTTGTGTTATTGTGAAAATGATTTCAGTCAACAAACATGCGAAAGAGCAAAATGTCAGCTGTTTATCGATCGACTTCAAATTTTTTATTTTGTATCTCGATTTGTATGAAGATTTTAACAGCGAGAAAAAAGACAAGAACATGAACGATGAGTTTAATCCTTCCTCTGGCAGTATGTGAATTTTCAAGCGAATTTGAAAAAAGTACTTTTTTCTACCCAAAAAAACGTTTGGTCACTGTTTTACGCAAGCGTTTCGAACGTTGTTTTTGTGTAGTTTTGTTACACGGCATGGAATACGGCATGGAATACGGCATGCAATACATCGGTCAGCTCTGTGTGTGATAAATTCTGAAATTACCTGATATATTGTAGTGAACAGACGGTCATTAAGAGACAAAATATTTATGCTAACATGATATATTTTAAATTCGATTGTTATTGAAAATATTGCAAAAAAATCAATACCGTGTTTCCCCGAAGACCACATTTCAACACAGAATTGTGACGTCACAATGTTTGTACTAGTATAATCACAGGGTGAAAAGGTGTACGCGGACAATTTTTTAAATCTTCGAAAGGACGTTTGTTTTTATTTACTTATTTTGGTCGAAGAGCCCTTTAAAAAAAGTATCATTGGCTATTATCCTTTCGACCCATCCACCCCCGCCCCACCCCCACCCAGCAATTTTTTTTAAATGGACAGAATTAATCTAGAATGCGAACTATGATTTTAAATGTATTTTAAAGGCCATTTGGATTGTCGAGGCAAATATAATATGAACTAGGGCTTTATTGATTTGAACAGCGACCGCAGAGGGAAGTAAGATGGGTGAATAGTCCCATTAGACATGTCATCACCAGGTCTCCAGCTCCTTAGGTTCAACGCCTTTTCCACTGTGTAACCGAGGCCTCTTTTTTGAAAGTCTGTGAAATAGCATCTTTGAAACAATCTGTGTATCAAAACCGTGCCAGCGCCTTTACATCTGAGATAACAAGAACACATGATTGGCAATCGACCACTTACATGTATGTGTACCCTGCTGCCCCCCCTCCTCCCCCCCCCCCCCCCCCCCCCCAGTTTAACTCATCTTAGTGGGGTTCGGGGTCCCTCCCGCCCTCACTTCGTTTAACTTATCCTAGTGGGGTTCGGGGTCATGCTACCCGTATTATGTTTTTTTGATGTTACAATGCGCGTTCTGACGTATATTTCAGAGTTATAAAACGGTAGATAAAGGTAGGTAGACACATGTACCTGAAATACACCCACACACCGCCAATACCTCTTCCATTGTTATTGAATTTTTGGACTTTTTACATTTTCGATTTCCGAGTTAGGCGTAGGGTCGGGCGTACCGTGCTTACGCAGAGCTACGCCAATGACACCTACCATCTTTTATGAAACTATATGAGTACCAATCAGTAAGGGATGGGCAGAACCCTGCAGTCTATAGGGTAGATAGGCTCGCGAGGGTAATAACCCTAAACTTAGTATCCTTTTGTAGAATTTTTTTTTCTCAATAAAATTCGGATTCGGCCGGGTTAGCGATGACCAAGACACTTTCCCTTAGTCTTGTCCGTCGGATGGGGACGTAAACGGGCGGTTCCGTGTATCGGTTTATCCTCTGAGCACGTTAAAGAACCATAGGAATCTATTCGATAACAAGAGTAGGGCAGGTTCCCAGATGTCTATGTATTCCTTCCCCTCTCTCTGAGGCGGCTCTAAATAACCTATACTGTGTTGATTAGCCGTTAGACAACATTCAATTCAATTAAAACGTATATTGTCTCGTGGTCTAGCTTGTGTGTCTCAACATGGGATAAATAAGAGCTATTAACATTATATATTTACTTATATACATAGGCCAAAAAAACACAACCTGTGTTTCCGGTGGCCCGACCGACCCTATTTATAAGGGGCCGACCCTAAAACTATTTATGAAAAAAAAAAAAAAATACTTGTTCTGAACAATGATTTATCACAATATATCGAGGTAAACTGACATCACAGAGAAACGTTCAGCTGTATCATCAACTTGAATGGGGTTTATGATATAAATACATGTAGAATCTCACAATATCTTGCTCCAAAAAAAAAGAACAAAAAGAAAAGAAAAGAAAATGCCTACCTACCGGCCCTATTTTTTTTAGAGCATGCAATAGGAAACACAACTATTTTTTTGTTTGGCCTTACTATATTTAACTTATAAATCGGCTACTGTGCAGCTTCTTCTTTTTTTTAATTTTCTAACGTACTTAAAATTTTAAGATGGTCGCCAAAATGAGAAAAGCATGAAAAACAGCATCATGTATTATAACACACAAGTCTGTCATGTGCTTTTGTCAGCAGATACTTATCATTCCTGATTTATTTTAAATGGATTGGAGGCGGTCTGGAAGACTATAGGCGTCTATTCAAATACGTAATGCGATTCATTTTCATATTCAATGTACATAATATTATGCTCTAACCACAACTTTGCCAAAATAAAATTCATAGTTATTGGACATGTCAATAGCATTGAATAATTGCTAAGGAAGAACTTTATACATATTTTCATAGAGTAAGACGAAAATGTGTGTTTCATGAACATAGGTAATAGAGGATCTTACACGAGAGCTGACAGAGCTTAAAGTGATCCCTAAGCATCTGCCATGTCCACTGGCACAGATATATATATTATAGGGAGGTCAAGTGTATTTTAAATGTTGGATATACTCAGGTTTAATGAATTCATAAGTCATTCAACTGAAAAAGTGATCATTTGTTTAATAGGCATGTCAAACATATAATACATACTGGTAATGGCTGTGAGTGAAATGTATAAATTATTGGTGCAATATTATCAACAGTTTAGTAATATAATAATAACTATTAGCTTTGCACTATTCTAGTATTAATATTAATGATTGCAAAAATGTGACTTATGTAGAAAAACTAATGGGACGCTGCGAGTTGTTAGCTTTTCAACAAGTCAAGATTGCTGTGTGTCCCTTTAAGGTCCATAATTAATATGTTAATAAAACAAGTTACAACCCTATGCTGTTTTTTTTTTAAAGTTGTGTTACAGGTTTTGAACATAGTTCAGCATCAACATGTATTCTCCGTTATATGTACACGTAACAGTCAGTTCAATAAAACTGTGTACAATAAAATTGTGTACTTCAACGTCTCAAATGGAATGATGAGTGTTTTTTTTATTGAGTATTAAATAAGTAAATCTACTTTTCACATCACTCTCATTGGCATGTATGACCACCCGATCCTGTACTGTTATCCACTACTAGTGGGAACGTGTCTGGGAAGTTAGTCTGCTGGTAATGGTAACAGCAGCAGCCTTTTAGACTGCACAGTATAGCTGTTATCGCTAGTATCGCTGTATAACGGCGTAGTAACCAGAAAATATCATTTTCATATTTATTTGTTTAGTTATCTTTGCCCTTCTTAAAGTCTAAAATATACGTCAGCACGCACCTACTGAATTCTAACATTAAAAAAAAAATCGAGGGGGTGCGTGGGGCATGTCCCCGGACCACCCTAGCATAATTACTTTAACTGCGGGCCTATTCCGTCAAAAAGGCCAAGCTACGCCCCTGACCTAGATGTATTATACCTCAGGGCCTCCTCCGGTAGGTAGGCCGCATGTTTTGACTTTCCCTCGATTTTTGTCTGCTAAAAACACTAAAAGATGAATCTAAACTAAAAAATACTTTGAAAACCATTGGTCCGGACCCCCACAGGAACAGTGTCAAAACAAAGGTGCACATGTCTTCTTCATGAATATATTAGATTTATTACAATCAAGGGTCGTGCAACAGAGCGCAGGGGGGAGGTTAAAGGACCCCAGGGGTGGGCAGAATTATTATTGGTTTTTTTGTACTTTTTGCAATTTTTTTAAAAATATATTTTTACTGAACATCTTATGAAAACAATGTTTCTTTCTAATGCAATAAAGTCTACTTTGATTTTTTGATAATTTTAAAAACATGCGGCCAGGTGAATTTTGGCAAATTTAGAAGGTGGAGTCGAACAAGAATCTAAATCTTTTTTTTTATAATCTGAATCTAGTTCAATAATAGTTAACATCGGGATGATAACCATCAATTTTCAAAGTTTTTTGTGCTGTTTTATTTTATTTTAATTTTTCACTTCATCCCAATATTGAATAATTAAAAAAGAAAAATGTAAAAAATCAATATTGATAAAAAATTAAATGTATCCATGATATATTTAAATATGTGTGATATTTTTATGTCTAGAACTAAATCTAAATCTAGCGGATGTTTACAAGCCTTGTTTGCTATTGCAGTATTGGCAGTTTTACATCTTGATATAGCTTATAGGTCGAGGGTATTTATTAAAACCATGGTTCTGATCTCTTTTTTTGTTATAAAGGGCTGGAAATTAACATTTTTTTGTTTACTAGACAACCGGCCCGGTCTAGTAGTTGGGTAAAATCACTAGACCTGCTCAAAATTTACTAGCCTAATATAATATTCAGCAGAAAATACTATTTTAATTCAAGTTTCGGTTTCTTTAAATGAGGCATGCATTTATTAAAACTTTGGAAATATCAGGTTTTTAAAAGACCTGTTAGGTTAGACATAGTCCAGCAACCCTCCTTCGGTAACCGGTTTCCAATTTATTTTTCAGGTCAACCTAATGTGTATTCGGTAGGACCAAGTAGACTGGTACCCGGTAGGCAGTATAGTCCACTGGTCCCCGAATTCACACTCATGATTTCAGGGTTAGGTTAGACGGTGTTGTCACTACACAATCTATCGATTTATAATTTATTTCTTATTTAAACAATTTTTGTTACTAGCCCATCGGACTACCCACACACAAACATTTGCTAGCCCGGCAGCATTTTTGCTAGCCTTGGGCTACAGGACTAGTGCTAATTTCGAGCCCTGTTATAATATTATTTATTTCTAAAAGTAACATGTAATCACTTTCGATTTCTTTAATTTTCAACACCCGACAAAGTTGCTGCACTCAATAACAAACATCAACAATAGTTTCATTTTCGTTGTTTGATCGTCCGCCACGCTCGCCGATGTTTGTATAAGAGCTTAAACCCCGATATCAAGCTGTGTTGTCTTAATCGTTTTATTAATTTATTGCATCAATTATCTTTTCAGAGAGTGTCAGAAAGTTTGTTAACAAAATGTTGTTATTTGCGAGCATCAATGATCCACAATATGCATGCGTGATCGATCGACTGGTTGTGATAATTTTAACGTTTTTTGTAATCAGCCAGCGAACGTTATTCTTGTAGTTTAATGAACCAGTCCACTTTTCTATTTAGACTGTTACACTGCACATGTCCAATAGCCCATTTCACCGGTACTTCGGAAATCTCCGTACACAGTTCCGAATTTCAGTCACATGGCGCAAAGTCACATGACTTCAAGAACTAATCAGATGCTGGTAGTCATAACAGTATCAACACTCACAAATTAACTAGTTTCAGTCTTTATATATGCGTATTTGTTCGCTAAAACACCGCAATCGTTAGTGCTATTCTACACAGAAGCCATCTTGACTCATTCCTTGGAAACTAGATCGGATTTCAAGGCTATACGAACACGTGTTGAATTGTTTACATTGGAGCATGTGCGCGTAATAATTGAGCAGCAAGTTCGATATTTCAGCAAACCACCCGGCCACAAAAAGTAACAGCAAGTGTCATATATCAACATGTTGGGGAATGTCTGAAGTTTATCAGGCTGCCGGCATAAATCGCAGATTTTTGGTACTAAGCGAGAAATCCAAGATGGCGGACAAAATGGACGCCATTTTAAAAAAAAAACATGATATATTTGATAATTACAATACCAACATCATTTCTTTCACAAACATTAACTGTTTTTGTTATTTTAAATGAACTATGTATGCAGTTCAGTAATAAAAATAAGTTACAGCTGAAAATATTGCAGAAATGATTTTTTTGGCTAATTAACGGCTGAAAAATGGCTCAAAACTTACAAAATTTGGGGTACTACCTACAATTTTAAATTGTTTAATATCTTATTTCGTTATTTTTAAGCATATTTTTGTTCATTAAAATATACACTGGCGTATGTCCTGCACAAAAATGTATACTGTTACGTTTTAGTAGACCCTGAACTCTCAAAATCGAAGAAAAGGTGGGTGGGGTATTTTGACATGAGAAAATCTGTAAATTCGTAATAAATCGCTTTACTGAAAAAAGGCTATTATTTCTTTACTGCTTGACTTAAAAGCTTACAATAAACTGGAGATTGTTGTTACTGAAAATACCAACGCAACTAAATAGTTTACAGACTCAAACAAAATCAAGGTCAAGGTCATATTCAAGGTCAAATGGTAAAAATCCTGAAAAAAATGGTATTTCGCCATAAACCTTCCCTAATAATTTTATAAACCTTCCCTAATAATTTTGTCAATGTATATAAATACAACTGTTTTTGCATGTTCGTATACTAGGCAATGTATACTCTTTCCAACAGTAGGCTTTTTATTGTCCTCCGTTTGGTAACCATGCTTTATATGTGGTCAGAAATGTTTCCCGAATAAGCGAAACACATGGTCCGTTGTCGAATCATCTACAAATTCAACATCGTCTATGTACAATAAATTGCTCGAAGCAGCTAAGGATAAAGATGACAAGATTTTGCTTAAATGTCTTTTGAGTGTCAACGGTGATTTAGTCGCCGCAGAGGCAAGGTATCACAGACAGAAAAAAAACATGTCTAGCGCCATATATAAAACAAAAACAGATCAAGAAAGAAAGTTCACTTAGTGAAAACATAAATTTGGAATATATAGCAGTTCTTTTAAAACGCGAAATTGAGGAAGACATTGAAAACAGTTTAAAGTATTTGAGTTAGCATCATTAAGAGACACGTTCATTAAGTTAGCCAATGAAAATGGTCTGTTGATCGAAAACATAAGAAACAGAAAAATAAAAAAGGTACTATGAGGGGCATTCTATATATTCTGTCACTAATACGCTTCCGTAGAAACCACCTTACATTACCGCACTAAAATCTCGTGCATTTGAAGGCGATTTCACTAACTACGTACATGCAAAATAGCGGTTTAATCCGATAACAATTGACGGAGATATGCATTGTTGAATTATGCGCACTCATGTATAGTGGCTATATTTCAATGCTATTATGAAAAGTGAAGAAAACATTGAAATTAGGGCTTACATTAAAGCCAGAGTTGCTTTAAAAGTACCTGCAAAAGAGATTTATGCTGAACTGTGCCGTGTACATCGCAGTTCTGCCGTCGCATTGAGAAAGGGTTTTCGTTGGGCTAAGACATTTAAAGAGGGTAAACTTAGCATTAAAGACCGTAACCGTCCTGGCAGGTCTGTTGTTGAAGCAACAAAGGAGAACATTGATGCTGTGAAGGCCATGGCAGACGAAGATGGGCGGTATACAGTTTCAAAGATAGCTAATAGTTTTGGCATCTCAGAAGGCACAATTCATCACATTTTGACCAACTGTTTGAAATTAAAGAAGCTTTGTGCTAGATGGGTCCCTCATTTGCTGTCAACTGAACAAAAGGCCAAACGCTTAAAATGTGCTAAAAATCTTCTTAAAAAATATGAAAATTGTCATCCTAGAAAATGTTTTGAGTTGCTCACTGGAGATGAAACGTTGGTGTACTATTTCGAGCCCCAGCGGCGGGTAAACAATAAACAATGGTTTTGTAAACATCAGGCAAGACCGATTATTGCAAAACGAACAAAAAGCGCTAAAAAAGATTTTGTATGCAACTTTCTTT
>JAWPHD010022004.1:0-26518 GCA_037043455.1 Cyrtodaria siliqua
GGGCCCACCATAAACCAATATTGGTTTGCTGTTTCTCTACCCACAAACGCGGGCTCTACCTATATGTTTTGATAGCAATCTTTTTTCTCTTGTTTGTGTCATTTATATTTTCTTTAATTTCATGAGGATTTAAAAAAAATCTACCTACATTCTCCTTAATGTGAAATCCTGGGTCGGAAAACAGGAAATTATAAAAGGATGGCATGATAAATGCTATGATGTCATAATGTATGTAGTTTGGCAATATTTATCAGCCAGTCAAATCTGGTTCACATTTTCCTAAAAACTTTTCAGAGCTGTTAAAGGGCCATAACATGCCAATTGGCTGCCTTTCTATCATGAAATCTAGTAAACAACTTCTGACTTGTCTTGTAGATTCCACCATCAGAACTGCAGCATCCGCCACCCGGGACAGCACAGTTGTGTCGGAGAATATATCCACGGCACGTGATGAATCCCTCTACACGAGCATTAAAGAAAGTATAAAGACGGCGAGCAGCGAGAGTTCGCCAGAGGAGATCCACTGACAAGTTTAACCTGAAGCACCACAATCGCAGTGAAAGTGAGAGCTCCATACCCGAGGACGTGAAATCCCAGTCCAGTGCCGACGACTCCCAAGAAGTTAGTAGGAAATATTTATTTCACATGGTGAACTGACTTGCATTGGCGTGGCTATTACTGTTAAACTGCTAGATTAATATCTCATGGTCATCTATGATGTCATTGACATTGTGGCATGACGGTTGTTATCAGTCAGTCACGAAATAAACTGAAATAAGCATTGCCGTCTGGTGAAATTATGTGTCTTGGGTAGCAAATAGTCATGTCAGGCAGTCAACATTTTTATGCCCCGGGGGCATATAGTAATCGCACCGTCCGGATTCTGTCTGTCCGTCATTCCGAAGTTCGTGTCCGGACCGTAACTTCACAACCCCTGCAGGGATTTTTAAATAACTTGGCACAAGTGATCACCATAACAAGACGATGTGTCGCGCGCAAAACCCAGATCCGTACCTCAAAGGTCATGGTCACACTTGAAGTTCATAGGTCAAAAACAGGTACGCAGTTTCGTGTCCGGACCGTAACGTCACAACCCCTGCAGGAATTTTTAAATAACTTGGCACAAATGATCAACATAATAAGATTATGTGTCGCGCGCAAAACCCAGATCCGTACCTCAAAGGTCAAGGTTACACTTGAAGTTTATAGGTCAAAAACAGGTACGTAATTTCGTGTCCGGACCGTAACGTCACAACCCCTGCAGGGATTTTTAAATTACTTGGCACAAGTGATCACCATAACAAGACGATGTGTCGCGCGCAAAACCCAGGTCCATACCTCATAGGTCAATGTCACACTTGCATGTCATATGTCAAAAACAGGTATGCAATTTTGTGTCCAGACCGTAACGTCACAACCCCTATCAGGGATTTTTAAATAACTTGGCACAAGTGATCACCATAACAAGATGATGTGTAGCGCGCAAAACCCAGGTCTTCAAGGTCAAGGTCACACTTGGAGGTCAAAAGTCAAATTGTGTCCGGTCAATAACTCTGGCATAAAATCCAGGTCTGTGGCCCCAAGGTCAAGGACACATCTAGAGATCAAAGGTCAAATCGTGTCTGGTCAATAACTTTTGCATGCCTGGACGGATTTTCAAATAACATGAGAAAACACATGATTCCAATTATGACTGTGAAGGAACGTTTGATACCCTTTACATTGCACACAGTGAAAAAAAACAAATTAAAGTAATTCAGTTTTTAAAGCACATATAAAAACATGCATCTACATAAGCAGAATATAACCTTTTAATATTACACTTAACATTTTGTTACTCTGTTTTGTAAGCAACCGATGACCCTTTAGCGGGGCATTTGTGTCCCATAGACACATTTTCTAGTTAAGATTTATTTGACTTCCTGTGATATAATCAGTTAGTTTTATTACCATTTACTGAGTTTTGAGGAATTGCGGAGCTAGTACCGAAAATTAAAATTCATGCCACTAGTCCCAAAAACTTAAAACTATGCCGAACATTTTGGTATATGACAGTGCTTGTTATACCATGGGTCCGGGTACCTCCCAAAACACACCTGAAATTTATTTTACTATAATGGATTGAAACTTCACAAATATATTCGCATCATTAGACAACATCATACAGCCAGGTTCTGTAACTCATGCTTTTATTTTAACAAAATTATGACCCCTTTTATTCTTACAGTGCAGTAATTCTGTCCTGCAATTAAGCAATTAAGCAAAATTATGCCTCTCAACATAGTTTCCCAATAAATAAACAAGGTCTTGAAAGTCGAGCATCTGCACCGACAGTCAGTGATTTTTAGCTCTACTGATTAGAGATCAACAGAGCTTATGCCGTGGTGCGGTGTCCGTCGTCCATCTGTCCGTCCGTCTGTCTGTCCGTCCATAAACCTTTTTTTGTAGCGACTACTCCTCTGAAACTACTGAATGGATTTTCATGAAACATTACAGAAATGTTGCCCATGAAGTCTAGTTGATCCTAGTAAAAATTCATGTTGATGTAAAATCCAAGATGGCCGCCAAATCTAAAATAGATTTTTTAAAAAAACAAGTTTGTAGCGACTACTTCTTGAAAACTTTAAGTAATATTGATATGGGACTTTTTCTAAAATGATCAGCATGACATGATGGTGATCCTTATCGAAAATTATTTTGATTTGACGTTAAACAAGGCCAGCGGCCATCTTTGTTTACATAGATTTATATAATGAAAACTTGTAGCGACTACTCCTCTGAAACTACTTGACGGATTTTCATGAAACTTCACAGGAATGCTGATCTAGCTATAAAAAACCTATCAGTAGAGCTTCAAGGTCATTGACCTCTTGTTGTTTTATATTTGATTTACTTTGATACCAGTTGCATCACAATATTAAATAGTGAGACTTTTCACCCAACTTCCTATCAATATCAAAACCTGCATTTTTATGTAGAAAAAAAGAGATTGTTAAACATGAAAAACAGAAGTACTTTAGATAATGTACGAGGGCCGTTCAAATATTACGTTAAAAATAGTTCATACACTTTTATAAATCAAGTAAATTAATTAGATGGCAATAAAAGTCTACATTTTCACTTTCATATCAGTAAATATTATAAGATTATTTGAAACAGATTTCAAGAAATATGACTTTTTACAACCCCCACTGTAGTCGTGGCGATATACATACACATTATATACACACGTCATGTGTATGTTATGACATCACCTTGAAAACCAACAACAATCTAACATTATAATTGATGAAACATGTTATAAAAAGTGAACTTAATTGCTGTTTAATTAGATTATTGAATTATTCATGGTTTGCATTAAATAAATATTTTACAGCATTCATTACGTGGTCCTGCGCTTATTCCATTAAGCGATGGGAAAGCTAAGTATATTAGCAGGATTGTATAACTGATATTTCGACAATAAAATATGTTTAAAAACATTTTTTACTGAAATAATGCGATAACCCGTCTAAAATTACCTATTTAATGTTTTAATTTTACAATATGCTAAGCCAACCCCGTTTTCGCTTCTTTGGGAAGGGGTTGGATGGGGTATGAAAGTTAATACTCGGACCACATAATTGTTGAAAAATCATGCTTTATAAGTATATCACAGCTTCGGAGTGAGATCATGAATTTGATCGAGTTTAGCATAAATATTCAAAGTATTTAGAAAACAAATAGCAGTCATTAGGCCAGAGTTTTTTGTTTTATTGGTTCAGATTTTTTCGGAAAAAGTTCCACAGGAGGAGGGGGTGTGAAAAAAAATCTGAACCTTTATAAGTTTGTATCTTGTGTTTAAAGTCACATTGTAAAACATAAAATGGACCTGAACAAATTTATATAACATGATCTTCTGATTTTATGTTTATTTTTAAACCTGATAATTTGGTGGTTTGAAATGGGTGTCCGAATACTTAATAACGAAAACTTTTTTTTAAACAATTGTTTGTTTTTTAGCTTCTACTGGCCAAAGGCCAGGCGAGCTAAGAATTATGGGATCACTTTTTGTCCGTCGTGCTTCTGTTAGCAATTTTATAAAATCGACATCTCCTCTGAAACCGCTGGAAGGATTTTGATGAAACTTCCTCACAATGTTACTTGGGAGGGCCCCTTGCAGATTTATGTTTTTCATGGCCACCAGTCATCCAAGATGGCCATCATGGCTAAAACTAGGTCAAATTTAAGGAATTTTCAAACAACATCTCCTCTGAAACCACTTATTCCATTCTTGTGAAATATCATTAACATGTTCCTTGGGTTGGCCTCTATCAAGTTTGTGTTTTTCGTTATCGTCGAATAATCAACCACAGCAACCCAAAGTTTACATAGAGTTATATAGGAAAAGGCTAAAAATGACATCTTCTTTGAAACCGCTCGAAGGATTTTGATGAAACTTCATTACAGTGATCTTTAGGATATTTCGACTCAGATTTGTGTTTTTCACGGCCGCGAGTCATCCAAGATGGCCACCATGGCTAAAATGAGGTCAAATTTAAGGAAATTTCAAACGACATCTCCTACGAAACCGCTTATTCCATTCTTGTGAAATATCATAAACATGTTCCTTGGGTTGGCGTCTATCAAGTTTGTGTTTTTCGTTATCGTCGAATAATCAAAATGGCCGCCACAGCGACCCAAAGTTTACATAGAGTTATATAGGAAAACGTTAAGAATGACATCTTCTCTGAAATCGCTTGAAGGATTTTGATGAAACTTAAATCACAATGATCTTTGGGATAGTTCCTCTCAGATTTGTGTTTTTTGCGGCTGCCAGTCATCCAAGATGGCCACCAGGGCTAAAACTAGGTCAAAAATAAGGAAATCTCCTCCAAAACCAATATTCCATCCTTCTGAAATATCATATACATGTTCCTTGGGTTGGCGTCTATCAAGTTTGTGTTTTTCGTTATCGTCAAAGAATCAAAATGGCCACCACGGCGACCCAAAGTTTACATAGAGTTATATAGGAAAAGGTTGAAAATGATATTTTCTTTGAAACCGCTTGAAGGATTTTGATGAAACTTAATCACCATGATATTTGGGATAGTCCCTCTCAGATTTGTGTTTTTCGCAGCCGCCAGTCATCCAAGATAGCCACCATGTTTAAAACAACATGTCCTCTCAAAACACTTATTCCATTCTTGTGAAATATCATAAACATATTCCTTGGGTTGGCATACATGTGATACCTCACGGCGTGAGATGAAATCTCACGGAATTCTAACCCTCCTCCCAGCCCCATGGAATTGTGTGAAAAACTACCGTAAAAATTGCTAAAATCGATTTTTCGAAAATCATCGGTCTATTTCCTTTGTTTAGTATATGTTTGCCTAAAAGCCAACTTGATTGTATTGTCTCGTGACTCGCGAGAACGTCACGTGACAAGATGTGTACCTGGATTTGGAAGATGCGTGGGGGAAGTGTTATTTGCAAACAGTTTATTGGCTTAATTGATCTTATCAAAGGATTAGCAGCACACTTATGAAGTCGTTAATGATGTGTGTAATTAAACAGGTTTCATACGACTTTGCCGGTATCATTTAATTAGAAGTGGAATAAGGTGACAGTTATCGGATAGCCAAAACGAAAGTAGACTTTGTCGGCATGAATTTGATGAGTATGTTTGATTTAATCATTGAATTTTATAAAGATTTTGCTTCAAAGGGAGTTTCATGATTGACATACATTGCTTTTGTTCGATGTTTGTATGTACATGTATGTTTGATTCAAGATTTTGCTTAAAAAAAAACAAAAAACAGGGTTCCTTGATTGATGTTGGTTGATTTTGTTCTGTGTAAGGGTGTAGGCCTATGCAACTAAGTTTAGGAATTGAATTGAATGTTGTTTAACGGCTCATCAACCCAGTATTGGTTATTTAGAGCCGCCCCAGAGAGATACATATGAATCCGGGCTCTACTCTTATTATCGAATAGATTTCTATGGTTCTTTTAACGTGCTCGGAGGATAGACCTATACACGGGACCGCCAGGGACGAGGCTAAGGGAAAGTGTCTTGCCCAAGAACACACCGACGGAACTCAGTGGCACCACGGAGGATTGAACCCGGGGCCTTCAAGGTCATTGACCTCTTACAAATCCGCCGCGCTACCGACTGCGCCATGCCAGCCCTAAACTAAGTTTAGGACAGTTAGCGAAAGTTCACTGTGTTAAAGTGTATAGGGCTGTGTTCAAGAGGTGACACTTGCATGCATGATTCTTATTTGAGAGAGTCAGAGTCAAGACCATAATATAAAGCTCAAATATTTATAGTGTTAGAGGATTTTCCATGTTAATCTTTGGTTATTAACGTTAATAAATATTAAAATTAATAATTAATAATAAAAAAGAAAATGAAAAAACATGAAAATAAAATATTGTTTAAACATTGCTTTTATCATTATTGTTATTCCCCTGAAATCAATGAAGAAACTTGTTTAAAAGTGTATTTTTAGAGCTTATGCCGTGGTGCGGCGTCCGTCGTCCGTCCGTCTGTCTGTCTGCATAAACTTTTTTTTGTAGCGACTACTCCTCTGAAACTACTGAATGGATTTTCATGAAACTTTACAGAAATGTTGCCCATGAAGTCTAGTTGATCCTAGCAAAAATTCATGTTGATGTGAAATCCAAGATGGCCGCCAAATCTAAAAATAGATTTAAGAAAAAACAAGTTTGTAGCGACTACTTCTTGAAAACTCTTTAAGTGATATTGATATGGGACTTTTTCTAAAATGATCAGCATAACATGATGATTGTCCTTGTTGAAAATCGTTTTGATTTGGCGTTAAACATGGCTGCCAGCGGCCATCTTTGTTTGCATAGAGTTATTTAGTAAAAACTTGTAGCGACTACTTCTCTGAAACTACTCGACAGATTTCCATGAAACTTCACAAGAATGTTGCTCTTGATGTCTAAATGATCCTAGCAAAATTTCAGGTCGGTCGGAAATTCAAGATGGCCACCACAGCTAAAAATAGATTTTCAAAAAACAAGTTTGTAGCGAGTACTTCTTGAAAAGTATAAGTGATATTGATATGCGTCTTTTCCTGAAATGATCAATATGACTTGATGTTGATCCTTGTCAAAAATCGTTTTGATTCAACGTTAAATATGGCTGCCATCGGCCATCTTTGTTTACATAGAGTTATATAGTAAAAACTTGTAGCGACTACTTCTCTGAAACTACTTGACGGATTGTCATGAAACTTTACAGGAATGTTGCTCTTGATGTCTAATTGATCCTAGCAAAAGTTCAGATCTGCCAGAAATTCAAGATGGCCGTCACAGCTAAAAATAGATTTTTGTAAAATAAGTTTGTAGCGACTACTTCTTGAAAACGATATATAAGTGATATTGATATGGGACTTTTTCTAAAATGATCAGCATGACATGATGTTGATCCTTGTGGAAAATTATTTTGATTCGGCGTTAAACATGGCTGCCAGTGGCCATCTTTGGTTACATAGAGTTATATAGTAAAAACTTGTAGCGACTACTCCTCTGAAACTACTTGACGGATGTTCATGAAACTTCACAGGAATGTTGCTCTTGATGTCTAGTTGATCCTAGAAAAATTTCAGGTTGGCCGGAAATTCAAGATGGCCGCCACAGCTAAAAATAGATTTAAAATAAATAAGTTTGTAGAGACTACTTCTTCAAAACTATAAGAGATACTGATATGGGACTTTTTCTAAAATGATCAGTATGACATGATGTTGGTCCTTGTCGAAGATCGTTTCGATTTGACGTTAAACATGGCTACCAGCGGCCATCTTTGTTTACATAGAGTTATATAATGAAAACTTGTAGCGACTACTCCTCTGAAACAACTTGATGGATTTTCATGAAACTTCATAGGAATGTTGCTCTTAATGTCTAATTGATCCTAGCAAAATTTCAGGTCGGCTGGAAATTCAAGATGGCCGCCACGGTTAAAAATAGATTTTCAAAAAACAAGTCTGTAGCGACTACTTCCTGAAATCAAAATCAATCAGTAGAGCTTCAAGGTCATTGACCTCTTGTATAATAAAAACTTGTAGCGACTACTCCTCTGAAACTACTTGATGGATTTTCATGAAACTTCATACGGATGTTGCTCTTGATGTCTAATTGATCCTAGCAAAACTTCAGGTCGGAAGAAATTCAAGATGGCCGCCATGGCTAAAAATAGATTTTCAAAAAACAAGTTTGTAGCAACTACTTTTTTGAAAACTATAAGTGATATGGGACTTTTCTAAAATGATCAGTATGACATGATGTTGATCCTTGTCAAAAATTATTTTGATTTGACGTTAAACATGGCTGCCAGCGGCCATCTTTGTTTACATAGAGTTATATAATGAAAACTTGTAGCGACTACTCCTCTGAAACTGCTTGACGGATTTTCGTGAAACTTCACAGGAAAGTTGCTCTTGATGTCTTATTGATCCTAGCAACATTTCAGGTCGACCGGAAATTCAAGATGACTGCCATGGCTAAAAATAGATTTTCAAAATACAAGTTTTTAGCGACTACTTCTTGAAAACTATAATTGATATTGATATGGGACTTTTTCTAAAATGATCAGTATGACATGATGCTGATCCTGATCAAACATTATTTCGAGTAGGTCATTTATGTATAGTAGAGAGAGAATTGGCCCGAAGACAAAACCTTGGAGTACGTCTTTAGTGACAAGTAGTTTTCTGGATGATTCACCTTCTGAGGCAGTTAATAGGTGGAGTTGATGATCCTAAAATGAATACTTTCTGCTCCACATCACCTATTTCAACTATAACATCTAAGCGCACGTCAAACACTAGATTTTTTCTGTTAAAGTATCACATATTTAAAACATGATAGAGAAAGTGCAATTGTTATTCCTGCATTTAAAAAAGGCGACAAATCTAGCCCTGCAAACTTTCAACCTATCTTTGTCACAGCATATTTTTTCTGTAAAACATTACATGATCTTTTAAATAAATTACCCGTCAATAGAGCCCTTTCTGGTTGACATTGTTTACATGGTCCCATTCTGCTCTCCTGAATTATTTCTTGAATTCTTTCTTTATAAGTTCAGGCTTACAAACTAATGAAAAAAAAAAAATATATATATAGGAACCAGAAGTCAAAAACTTTATACTAGACTGGGAAAACTCTATGAAAATGGGCCTAAGAACCCAACGGTTGATAAACGGCTTCGACAACAGTATGAACAGTATGGAACTGTAAAACCTACGCTCATCCTACAACATGGCTATCAAAATCAATCAGTAGAGCTTCAAGGTCATTGACCTCTTGTTTAGTATTTGTTTATGGAATTTAGGTAAATAATACTGCTATAGAGTATAAAATAGCCCGCGAAAAAATCGCCCAGAATTTTGCATGAATCTCCCTTAAAAAAATCACTAAACTCCCAGATTGAGGTCGATTGAGGTCCTGAAAATATCACACGTATGGGTTGGCCTCTATCAAGTTTGTGTTTTTCGTTATTGTCGAATAATCGAAATGACCGCCACGACGAACCAAAGTTTACATAGAAGAGTTATATAGGAAAAGGCTAAAATTGACATCTTCTCTGAAACCTCTTGAAGGATTTTGTTGAAACTCTATCACAATGATCTTTGGGATAGTCCGCCTCAGATTTATGTTTTTCGCAGCAGCCAACTGTCCAAGATGGCCACCATGGCTAAAACTAAGTCAAATTTAAGGAAATTTCAAACGACATCTCCTCCGAAACCATTTAATCCATTCCATTGAAATATCATATACATGTTCCTTGGGTTGGCCTCTATCAAATTTGTGTTTTTCATTATCATCGAATAATCAGAATGGTTGCCCAAGGTTTACATAGACTTATATAGGAAAAGGTTAAATATGAAATCTTCTCTGAAACCTTTTGAAGGATTTTGTTGAAACTTTATCACAATGGTTGGCGTCTATTAAGTTTGTGTTTTTGTTTTCTTGCAATAATCAAAATGGCCGCCGTGGCAACCTAAAGTTTATATAGAAAAAGGCTAAATATGACCTCTTTACACAGTAGAGTGTCTACAGGCCCTCTTGGGCCTCTTGTTTATACAGTCAATGGAAGCTTTGTTCAGTCCAGTGAAGTTAAAGTTATTAGGTAGAGTAATAAGATCCACTAACGATAAGGTATATTATGTAACTCACATGTGTTGCGAATCTGAACTCCACTACTACAATATAAACGCTAAACTGGTCAGGCAAAAATGACCCTTAGTCTATTTTATCATTGCCCAAGCATCGAACTATGAGTTACCAACTCTCAATTCATTTTACACATATATTCAATTACGGGTATTTTAAGTATCTGGGAATAAATCTAGACATTTTATCAGCACATGCATTATTCTATGACCAACACATGGATAGAATTTTCCCCGAGGTCAGTATAAGTGTAGGAAGATTGACTACTGTGAAATGAATATGAATGACTAATGATATTTCAGATGGTCATAATTGCCACACATACAGAAACCATTACCCAGACTGCAACGGCCAATGTCGTCATCTTGCGTAACCAGAACTGACCAATGTTTACTGAACCTGTATACACTGCAGGGTCTCGGAGATTGACACTCCCGTTTAGCTTACAGTTCTAGCTATTGATGCTGATGGCGTAAGTTTATACCTAATGCACATGTGTCATGTTAAAGATGAATGGCCAACCCTTTTTGTAATATTATCAATTAACAAATTTAACTCTTGAACATATGAACATTTCTTGATAGTACCTGAGAGAAACATATGTTTAAATCAGCTACTAAGTTTTATGTAAAAAGTATTATATGCATGACGTAGATACTACTTTTACCACTGCGTGACTGCACGAGGAAATGAGGTAAATCTGAATTGTATAGCTGCACAACTATTGCCAGATAATTGATAAATACATTTATCTGTGGATTAATTTACATGTTCAAAGTTTTCTACGTCATCAAATAAAATCTTATTCTCGCTTTTCACAGATATTACAGTGGGTGAATTGTAAATATCTATTGTGTATTGATTTAAATTTAAATAAACGTGTCAACATGTTCATGAAACAAAACATTGCTGGAGAAATTTAACAGTAATCTTGACCAAAGGCTCAAAAGACAGCTAATATGACCATTTTTTGTTCGTAGTCTGTACTTCTGTTAATTTTGCAAAATTGAAAAATCTTCTCTTAAATTACCAGACCTGTTTTTTATCTTACCCATTTTTAGCTCGAATGGCTGAAGGCCAGCAGAGCTTATGGGATGCCGAGTTGTCCGTCATCCGTCCGTCCGTCGTCCGTTGTCCGTCGTCCGTCCGCCCGTCGTTAACTTTTGTCTCGTTAAGATGATAGAGCCTTCATTTTTCATCCGATCTTTACCAAACTTTACCAGATTGTTATGTCAATGAAAGCTCGGACAAGTTCGAAAACCAGCCAGATCGGACCAGTAACAGCGTGGTTATAGTGGCCCTTGATTTAGTTAAAAATGCTATATTTTACCTTGTTAAGACGATAGGGCCTTCATTTTCCATCCAATCTTTACCAACCTTTACCAGATTGTTAATGTCAATAAAAGCTCGGATAAGTTCGAAAACCAACCAGATCGGACCAGTAACAGCGGAGTTATGGTCCTTGATTTAGTTAAAAAAAACAAAAAAAAAACTTTTTTTTAGCTCTATGTTTGACCAGTCGGACCAATAACAGAGGAGTTATGGCTCTTGATTTAGTTAAACATGCTATATTTTACCTCATTAATACGATAGGGCCTTCATTTTTCATCTGAACTTTACCAGATTCTTTAGTTATGGCCCTTGATTTAGTTAAAAAGCTGTGTTTTGCCCGAAACTTTCAAAAAAAACGTAAATGGCAGTCACTCGCTTCATTGATGTTGTAAGAGCCGTGTTAGCCAGTAGAGTTAAATTCAGTGTGAAATTTGCCTTCTTGTTTTAATAAACAACGAAAATTGTCAGCAGTAATTAACAAAAGTATCGTGTTTCAAACAATGACCTTGTTCTAGCAAATCACTCAGGCTTGTATGGAACCTATCTTTTGACCTGCCTAAATATAAATACGTTCAACGAGGGACAGTCAACCACTTGCAGTATGAGCACCTTACCTTTGCTTTCATTGTGTTTTAATAATTTGCAAATTTATACTTAAAATTTAATATTCTAGTAACCATGGTAACTGTTATGTTTCCTTCCACAAAATACTTGTACGTATAGGAATTACTGACTGTCCCTCATAAACGGGCGTGGTCTATTATAAACACTCGGACGTATCCCGCATTAATACTTAGTTTCGATTTATTTAATTTAAATCCTGTCTTCTACACTTGAGACATTCTTTTAAATTTATATATATTTGAAGAAAAAATAACATTTTAAAAGTAACTGGATCAGCAATTACACAAGTCGGAACTATGTATCTAGTCCAATAATTCAATAGTACATACACACACAAGCACACACACACACACACACACACACACACACACACACACACACACACACATGGAAGAATATGGTGATAAGGATATATCCCAATGTTTTCCAATTCCGTGATTTACACTTTTAGCTCGACTTTTTGCAGAAAAGGCAAGCTATTCTACTAGTTATGCCCCTTTTTGTACTTCGTTTCTTGCTTACATATTTTTGTAAGCTTATATCTCCAAAACCGCCTGGCAGAACTCAATAAAACTTCACGTATGCATTGACAGTATTAACAGATAACATGCCACGCACAAGTGAAATAACTCTGCAACCTATTTTGGCAAAATATGCCACTTTTTGTACTTAATCAATTTTTTGGTTAACCTTTTTCGGCAAGCTCATATCTCAGAAACCGCCTGGCAGAACTCAAGAAAACTTCACGTATGTATTCAGTATAAATAGATATCTCAGAAACTTCTTGACAGAAACTTTACACTTGTATTCACTATCACAAGAGGAACTCGTACAAACAAGTGCTATAACTCTGTTATAGATTTTACAGAATTATGCCCCTTTTTCAACTTAGTTGCCCAACAAATAGACAAGGCTTCGAAAAGTTGAATATGCTGTTTTCCGACAGCTCTTGTTTTTAATGTTTAAAAATATTACTGATCACTTTCAGTCTAGTTTTGAATAATATAAGAGACGGTCATATTTAAAACAAAAATTCAGGCACTGTCCAAAAGACACAACTCCATACATTGTGTTGAAATATGCATAAACTAGAAAGTGTGATAGAACCAATTGCCCTGCTTAAGTGTTATCAGTTGCTTTGAAAACTGAGTAACCAACAAGTTTGAAAGCTCTACAGTTTCTGGTGTCTGAGAAGTGGATTTAATGAAAATCTTGACTGTAAAATGTTTTTCTTTCTGATGTACGACAATATTAACACTATATTCCTGTTGTCTGGTATAAATTTGTTGAAGTGTCATGTTCAGATGTAAAATAAATTCTTCCAATATTTGACAGATGGTTTGACAGTACTTATGGTAGTTGCGATGGTTGTATGGCTGTGCTGTTACTTCTGCTGCTGTTGCTGCTGCTTCTGTTGGGATTGGATTACCATTACATGTTAAGGTAACGTCTCAATTTGTGAAAATGACACACACACATACATAGCAATTAATTTCCAGATAATACTTAACAAGAAATATAATATAAAACGATACTATTTGGACAGCGTTTTTTTTATGCCCCCCGAAAAGGTGTTCGGGGGCACATAGTAATCGCACCATCCATCTGTCTGTCTGTCTGTCCGGATTCCGTCATTCCGCAGTTCGTGTCCGGACTGTACCTTCAAAACGCCTGCATGGATTTTTGATTAACTTGGAACAAGTGATCACCATAACAAGACGATGTGTCGTGCGCAAAACCCAGGTCCGTACCTCAAAGGTCAAGGTCACACTTGCAGTTCATAGGTCAAAAACAGGTACGCAATTTCGTGTCCGGACCGTAATGTCACAACCCCTGCAGGGATTTTTAAATAACTTGACACAAGTGATCACCATAACAAGACGATGTGTCGCGCGCAAAACCCAGTTCTTCAAGGTCAAGGTCACACTTAGAGGTCAAAGGTCAAATTGTGTCCGGTCAATAACTTTTGCATGCCTGGACAGATTTTCAAATAACTTGGCGCAAGTGCTCACCACAACCAAACAACGCGTAGTGCACAAAATCCACATCCATGGCTCCAAGGTCAAGGTCATACTAAGAGGTCAAAGGACACTTCGGGGGCATTTATCACTTACAGTGATATTTCTTGTTTTGTAGTTGTTTTTAGCTCTGCCATTAGGTTTGTTTTCCGTCATCAACTTTTTTATGTTGACAATCTAGCACCTTCATTTTTAGCTGTATTGACCGGCCATTAACTCTTACCTCGTTGACACAATAGAGCCTTCAATTTTCATTCAATCTTTACCAAACTTGGCCAAGTCTAGTTGCACATATCGTTGCCTTGTTTTGGTCATATGATTGAACCCCTTCCTGGATTTCAACCTGAAGCTTGGTAGGAATAATCAGTACCAAGCCTAGCTGCATATATCGTCATTGTGTTTGTTCTGGTCCAATGATTTTTGGCAGAGTTGTGGCTCTTTAAAGGTTTTAATATACAAACTTTGTCTGGACTGCTTGAAAGATTTCAATCAAACTTGATGCAGTATTCCTATTGTCAGTGATTTAAAAATATGTCTGCATATAGTATGGTTCCATCGCGTCCTGTTGCTTAATAACAGATAATGGTTACATATTTTATTTTTATTTTTTTATGACGTGAAAATAATAAAAAACTCATAAGGTTACACTCCACTAACTTTTATGCAAGACCACATATTTATACCCTTGTCAAAAAAGGTTTGATGGCGGCTATATAGGAATCACTTTGAGTTATTTAGCAGATATTATGGTTGCATTAGTTGCGTATTAGCTTTTCCAGTTGGTTCGATGTGAAAATACTTAATGAAAACCATACAAGTTTACACTCCACTAATTGTAAGACTTCATAAGGTTACACTCCTCTAATTTTTAATTACTCCACATCATAAGTTTAATTATTTGTCGCGGTATTTAACAAATAATCAGATAATCGTTGCATATTTTCTTTTCCTTTTTCATATGTGAAAATGTCGTTCAGTTACACACTACTAATTTAAGACATAAGGTTACACTCCACTAATTTTAAATTCAAAGTATTCCCACGCAGCCATAGTAAGGTAGTGATACCTGTTCTGACTGGACACCACTGCAGGAGTATTAATCACCAAACAATTTACATTCAATTTGTTCTTTTGTCAATTTATATGAAAATACAGAATCAGTACCTTTTTTTAGGCTACCAACATATTCAAACAGGTCACCAAGCAGGGGTATTAATAGTCACCTTCAGTCATAGCTCTAGTTTTTAAGTTTCAGGTTTTCACCTACATGTATAGTGATCATAACCAAACATTTATAAGTAACATTTTTTAAAAATAAAATCGTGTCCATCTTTTTAGTCATCATAGTGTCAGTATAGAAGGGTTTTATATAACACATTTAACATAGCAAACATAATTACTGAATGCGGCAGTGGCGAGACATAAGTTTTAACTAAAAACAACCTAGTCTAGATCTAGGTATGGAACACCCTGACCGTCTTATAGGGTATTTTATCATTATATAGAGTGCTTATATAATGTCTTTACATAGAGTACTCTCATCATTATATAGAGTGCTTATGTCTTTAAATATAGTACTTACATTATTATAAAGGCGCCATATAACCTTTCATGTGTTGTTGCGCCTTAAAACCCAATTCAATTCAATACATTATTATAAAAGGTGCATTCATCTTTATATCGAGTACTAGGGTGCATTTGTCTTTATACAGAGTACTGTCATTATATAGAGTACTCTCATCATTATATAGGGTGCTTATGTCTTTAAATGTAGTACTTACATTATTATAAAAGTTGCATTCGTCTTTATATAGAGTACTAGGGTGCATTTGTCTTTATATAGAGTACTCTAATTATTATATAGGGTGTTTATGTCTATATTGAGTACTCTCATCATTATATAGTGTGCTTATGTCTTTATATAGAGTACTCTCATCATTATATAGGGTGCATTCATCTTTAGATTACTTGCATCATTATAAAGGGTGCATTCATCTTTATATAATGGTACTTGCATCATTATATAGGGTGCATTCGTCTTTATATAGAGTACTTTCTTCCTTATATTAGGTGCATTTGTCTTTATATAGAGTACTCTTATTATTATATATAGGGGGCTTATGTCTTTATATAGAGTACTTGCATCATTATATTTGAGAAAAATCATTTATTTAATCATAAAGTCATTTAATCATTAAATCATTTATTTAATCAGGTAAAGTTTGGTAAAGATCGGACGAAAAACGAAGGCCCTATCGTAATATATCATTTTTAACTAAATCAAGGGCCATAACTTTGCTGTTGCTGGTCCGATCTGGCTGGTTTTCGAACGTGTCCAAGCTTACATTGATACTAACAATCTGGTAACGTTTGGTAAAGATCGGATGAAAAATGAAGACTCTATCGTCTTAACAAGGCAAAATATAGCCTTTTTAACTAAATCAAGGGCCATAACTCCGCTGTTACTAGTCCGATATGGCTGGTTTTCGAACTAGTCCGAGCTTTCATTGATATTAACAATGTGGTTAAGTTTGGTAAAGATAGGATGAAAAATGAAGCCCCTATCATCTTACAGAGGCAAAATATAGCATTCTAAACTAAATCAAGGGCCATAACTCCGCTGTTACTGGTCCGATCTGGCTGGTTTTTGAACTTGTTCGAGCTTTCAACGACATTAACAATTTGATAAAGTTTGGTAAAGATCGGATGAACAATGAAGCCCCTATCTTCTTAACGAGGCAAAATATAGCCTTTTAACTAAATCAAGGGCCATAACTCCGCTGTTACCAGTCCGATATGGCTGGTTTTCAAACATGTCCGAGCTTCCATTGATATTAACAATGTGGTAAAGTTTGGTAAAGATAGGATGAAAAATGAATGCCCTATCGTCTTAACGATGCAAAATATAGCATTTTTAACTAAATCAAGGGCCATAACTCCGCTGTTACTGGTCCGATCTGGCTGGTTTTTGAACTTTTCCCAGCTTTCATTGATATTAACAATCTATTAAAGTTTGGTAAAGATCGGAAGAAAAATGAAGTCCCTATCGTCTTAACAAGGCAAAATATAGCATTTTTAACTAAATCAAGGGCCATAACTCCGCTGTTATTGGTCCGATCTGGCTGGTTTTCGAACTTGTCCAAGCTTTCATTGATATTAACAACCTTTGGCCAGTAGAGCTAAAAATGAAGTAACTACAGATTTAACAAAGGAAAATACAATATAGCATTTTTCAACAAATCAAGGGCCATAACCTGTCGTTACTAACTAGATCTAGTTGGTTTTCGAACTTGTCCAAAATTTCATTTATATACCATGTTTTGCACAACTAGACATCATACTGAGGCTTCCTGCCAAATTTTTTAGAAATCCAACAAGCCGTTTAGGAGGAGTACCGCAAACAAGAAATTTAAAGTAAAAATGTCAAAGTGCCATAACTCTGTCATAAATCAGCAAACTGGAACAAAAGCGCGATATGCACAACTAGACATCTTACCTATGCTTCCTGCCAAGTTTCATCGAAATCCAACAAGGCATTTAGGCATTTTTTTTGATTTTTTGATTTCATTATTTTTGATGTTAACGCCATGTTAGCAGGAAGCATGCATTGCTATGATTTCTAGTTGTGCCTATCGTGTTTTTTTCCGATTCGTTGATTTTTGATGAAGTTACGGCCTCTTGACATTTTTACTTTTAAAATTCTTGGCGGCGCTACTCCTCCTAAATGCCTTGTTGGATTTCGACGAAACTTGGCAGGAAGCATCGGTTAGATGTTTAGTTGTGCATATTGCACTTTTGTTCCAGTTTGCTGAGTTATGGCACTTTGACATTTTTACTTTAAATTTCTTTGTCGGCGCTACTCCTCCTAAACGGCTTGTTGGATTTCTACAAAATTTGGCAGGAAGCCTCAGTATGATGTCTAGTTGTGCAAAGCGTGGAATATCAATAAAATCTTGGACAAGTTCGAAAACCAGCTAGATATTGTTAGTAATGACAGGTTATGGCCCTTGATTTGTTGAAAAATGCTATATTGTATTTTCCTTTGTTAAATCTGTAGTTACTTCATGTTTTATCTGATCTTTACCATATTTGTTAAGAATGTTAATATAACCTCCCACCCATTTTTATGAAATTTCATTCATAGAAGAAGTGGGACAAATTAAAAAATACCCATGCCAGACTAGACACAGCAGACTTAATGCCCTTGATCTAAGGCCATCCTATCCCAGTTGTTTTTGCAATGTTTTAAAAAAATAATGGTGGGAATTTTATGTCGACAACCCTTGATATAAGAGTCGTTTTAGCCAGTAGAGCATCCACAGGCCCTCTTGGGCCTCTTGTTTTTAGCTCTACTGATCAGAGATCAGCAGAGCTTATGCCGTCGTCCGTCTATCTGTCTGTCTGTCTGTCCGTCCGTCTGTCCGTAAACTTTTTTTTGTAGCGACAACTCCTCTGAAACTACTGATTGGATTTTCATGAAACTTTACAGAAATGTTGCCCATGAAATGTTGCCCATGAAGTCTAGTTGATCCTAGCAAAAATTGATGTTGATGTGAAATCCAAGATGGCCGCCAAATCTAAAAATAGGTTTTTAAAAAACAAGTTTGTAGCGACTACTTCTTGAAAACTATAAGTGATATTGATATGGGACTTTTTCTAAAATGATCAGCATGACATGATGTTGGTCCTTGTCAAAAATCGTTTTGATTCAACGTTAAACATGGCTGCCAGCGGCCATCTTTGTTTACATAGAGTTATATAATGAAAACTTGTAGCGACTACTCCTCTGAAACTACTTGACGGATTTTCATGAAACTTCACAGGAATGTTGCTCTTAATGTCTTATTGATCCTAGCAAAGTTTCAGGTCGGCCGGAAATTCAAGACGGCCGCCACGGTTAAAAATAGATTTTCAAAAAACAAGTCTGTAGCGACTACTTCCTGAAATCAAAATCAATCAGTAGAGCTTCAAGGTCATTGACCTCTTGTTCTTTTAATTTTCTTGTTTAATTTTTTTTTTTTTTGGTGTTAACGCCATGTTAGCAGGAAGTATTGCTGTGCCTATTGCATTTTTTTTTCCGGTTCGTTGATTTTTGATGGAGTTACGGGCCGTAACTCCATAAAAAATCAACGAACCGGAAAAAAACATTGACATTTTTTTTAATTTCTTGTCGGCGCCACTCTTCCTAAATGCCTTGTTGGATTTCGATGAAACTTGGCAGGAAGCATCGGTAAGATGTCTAGTTGTGCATTTCGCGCTTTTGTTCCAGTTTGCTGATTTATGACGGAGTTATGGCACTTTGACATTTTTACTTTAAATTTCTTGTTTGCGGTACTCCTCCTAAACGGCTTGTTGGATTTCTAAAAAATTTGGCAGGAAGCCTCAGTATGATGTCTAGTTGTGCAAAACATGGTATATAAATGAAATTTTGGACAAGTTCGAAAACCAACTAGATCTAGTTAGTAACGACAGGTTATGGCCCTTGATTTGTTGAAAAATGCTATATTGTATTTTCCTTTGTTAAATCTGTAGTTACTTCATTTTTAGCTCTACTGGCCAAAGGTTGTTAATATCAATAAAAGCTCGGACAAGTTCGAAAACCAGCCAGATCAGACCAATAACAGCGGAGTTATGGCCCTTGATTTAGTTAAAAATGCTATATTTTGCCTTGTTAAGGCGATAGGGCCTTCATTTTTCTTCCGATCTTTACCAAACTTTAATAGATTGTTAATATCAATGAAAGCTGGGACAAGTTCAAAAACCAGCCAGATCGGACCAGTAACAGCGGAGTTATGGCCCTTGATTTAGTTAAAAATGCTATATTTTGCATCGTTAAGACGATAGGGCCTTCATTTTTCATCCTATCTTTACCAAACTTTACCACATTGTTAATATCAATGGAAGCTCGGACATGTTTGAAAACCAGCCATATCGGACTGGTAACAGCGGAGTTATGGCCCTTGATTTAGTTAAAAAGGCTATATTTTGCCTCGTTAAGAAGATAGGGGCTTTATTGTTCATCCGATCTTTACCAAACTTTATCAAATTGTTAATGTCGTTGAAAGCTCGAACAAGTTCAAAAACCAGCCAGATCGGACCAGTAACAGCGGAGTTATGGCCCTTGATTTAGTTTAGAATGCTATATTTTGCCTCTGTAAGATGATAGGGCCTTCGTTTTTCGTCCGATCTTTACCAAACTTTACCAGATTGTTAATATAAATGAAAGCTCGGACAAGTTCGAAAACCAACCAGATCGGACCAGAACAGCGGAATTATGGCCCTTGATTTAGTTAAATATGCTATATTTTGCCTCGTTAATTCTACGATAGGGCCTTCATTTTTCATCCGATCTTTACCAAACTTTACCAGATTGTTACTATCAATGAAAGCTCCAACAAATTTCAATACCAGCCAGATTGGACCATTTACCCCGGAGTTATGGCCCTTGATTTTCTGAAATATGCTATATTTTGGCCTCATTAAGAAGAAAGGGCCTTCATTTGGCCAAATTTCAGTGAAACTTTTCAAGGATGATCAGTACAAAGCCTAGTTGTACATATCATCACCGTGTTCTGGTTGATTGATTTTGGCGGAGTTATGTCCCTTTAAAGGTTTTAATACACAAACTTTGGACTAGTTCTCCTGAACCCCTGGCTGGATTTTAACGAAACTTGACAAGGATGATCAGTATCAGGTCTAGTTGTGAAAATCATTGCCGTGTTCCGGTTGAATGATTTTTGGCAGAGTTATGGCCCTTTAAAGGTTTTAATACACACACTTTGTCTGGACTAGTTCTCCTGAACGCCTCCCCACATTTCAACTAAACTTTACAGGGATGATCAGCACCAAGCATACTTGTGCATATCATCGTCGCGTTCCAGTTAACAGATTTTTGGTGGAGTCGTGGCCCTTTAAAGGTTTCTGATACACAAACATTTTCCGGGCTAGTTCTCCTGAACCCCTGACTGGATTTTAACGAAACTTGACAAGGATGATCAGTATCAAGCCTAGTTGTGCATATCATCGCCATATCCGGGTTGAATGATTTTTGGCAGAGTTATGGCCCTTTAAAGGTTTTAATAGCCATACGTTGTCCAGATTAGTCTCTTCAGAACTTCTTGCTGCATTTCAACAAATCTTGATGGGGATGATCAGTACCAAGCCTAGTTGCACCTCATTGCCGTGTTTTGGTTGAATGAATTTTGGCAGAGTTATGACTCCTTAAAGGTTTTAATACACTAACTTTGTACAGACTAGTTCTCCTGAACCTCTGGCTGGATTTCAGCGAAACTTGTCAGGGACAATCAGTACCAAGCCTAGTTGCGTATATCTTCACCATGTTCTGGTTGAACGATATTTGAAAGAGTTATGGCCCCTTATACATAAACTTTTTCTAGAGCCAGTAGAGCGTCCACAGGCCCTCTTGGGCCTCTTGTTTATCTGATCTTTACAATATTTGTTTAGAATGTTAATATAAAACCCGCCAACAAACCTCCACCCCCCCACCACCACCACCACACCTATTTTTATGAAATTTGACGGATGAAAGTGGGACAAATTAAAAAATGCCCATGCCAGACTAGACACAGCAGACTTATTGCACATGATTACCAGGTGAGCGATCTAAGGCCATCCTATCCCTGTTGTTTTTGCAATGTTTTAAAAAAACTACTGATGGGAATTTTATGTCGACAACCCGTGATAATAGAGCCGTTTTAGCCAATAGAGCATCCACAGGCCCTCTTGGGCCTCTTGTTTTTAATAGAAAGGCATTTTGTTTTTAAACAAATGCACTTAAATGTCATCTCGGCAAACGGCAAACTCGATTGTTTTAAGTTATTAAAATGATTATAAACTTTCATTTAAGCATCATTGACCTTTTTATTTTTAAGTCCATCCCCCGTTAGGCGAGACATGTGAATCCACGGATTTCTTGTACATACTTATATAGGGATTTTTTTTTTTTTTAATCTTTTTCTCGGAAACTACAAGAACCAGCTAGAGGTTTGATATTTTGCATTTACTATAAGCTTATGGTCCTTTATCAAGTTTGTTCAAATGGTGACCCTCGGGTCACATTTAACCGGGCCCCAAGGGTCACGTTTTACATAGACATGTATAGGGAAAAACTTAAGAAATCGTCTTCTCTGAAACTGCAAGAGCCAGAGGTTTAATATTTTGCATTTGCTATAAGCTTATGGTCTTCTACCAATTTTATTGAAATGGTGACCCTGGGGTCACATTTGGCCCCGCCCCGGGGTCACAGTTTTACATAGGCTTGTATAGGGAAAAACTGAAAAAAAATCTTCTTCTCTGGAACTGCAAGAGCCAGAGGTTAAATATTTTGTATTTACTATAAGATTATGGTCCTCTAACAACTTTGTTCAAATGGTGACCCTGGGGTCAAATTTGACCCCGCCCCGTGGGTCACAGTTTTAGACTTATATAGGAAACACATTAAAGTCTTCTTCTCTGGAACTACAAGAGCAAGAGGTTTAATATTTTGCATTTACTATACTCTTATGGTCATTTACCAAGTTTGTTTAAATGTTGACCATGGGGTCACATTTGGCCCCATCCCAGGGGTCATGTTTTACATAGACTTGTATAGGAAAAAACTTTTTCTCTGAAACCACAAAGCTCTCATATATTACATGTAGCCCTCGGGTCACATTTGGCCCTGCCCAAGGTGTTACACTCTAGCACCTTCATTTTGTATTTGATATTTACCAAACTTTGTCAGTGTCTTTATATCAATGTTGTTATACACAACAGAGCCCACATTTCTTGAACAATCGTAACCAAACTTGCACAGATTGTATATGACCATAAGATTTCGAAGAAGTTTGATAATGTGCCAGTACTGAGGTGATCGATTAAGGGCAATCTTGGCCCTCTTGTTTGTAACTGTTTTTGTAAAAATGTTGGCAAATCTGTTCATTGGCATTCTCTTCTCACAAATCCAACTCTTCCGAAATTGACATGATCTGACATATTGTTTGAGGCGCTTGTTTCAGCCAAAGGTTTTTCTGAAGTAACTTGAGCAATTTAAAGAATACGTACATCAGTTATATATCATTAGAACTGGCATTTTTATTGGTAAATAAAACTTTACTTTTGAAAAATCGGTTGAGAAATAAATATTTTACAGCCAATTGATTTTTTGATGGGGCTTTTCCTATGTAAATTCCTCGTTGCTGGAACAGCAGAATATTACTTCAGTAATCCTTCATTTTTTGCTATAAAACTTTCAGGGTGTCTTAAATTACTGATATCCAACAATTTAAAACTACTTTTGGATAACATTTCTAAAAAGATTTTTTTTAATTTTTCGTGCAGCAGAATTTTGCATTGAAAATGAACCATGAAAAACAGCTTTCGCGTATGAACTTTTTATTTCTCAAGCGATTTTCGAAAGTAAGGTGTTTTTATTTACCACTAAAAATGTCTGTTTCACTGATATACAACTTATTTAGGTAGTGGCTTAATTTTACCTTAAAAGTAAAAAAAAACTTTGGCTGAAACAAGCGCCCCAAACAATAGCTTAAAATTTAGTTCCATCTGTCGTTCCTGTAAAGTGTTTCCACATTCCATCCCTAAAATACCTACATTACCTGAACTTTCAGTGAGACCTTGTGTCAGTTTCTTTCCATCAAATGTCAGACAAGCTGATTGGTGTTTTGAATCGTTACTGATTGTTCCAATAAATTTAAATGTCATAATATCCCAGTATTCATTTCACCACGGACAACATATGGGTCAAATCTTCTAAGGACACTGAACGATGAAACTGCAAAGTTTATATCGGACATTTCTGGTGTGTATCTACCCTTTTCGTCTTTGCCGGACACAACTTGGGAAACATTCTTGAAACCACCCATAAAGTTAATGAATCGACCTCCAAATAACCTCCATCCTAATTTCCAGAATGCTTTTGTTTCTTCAGAATATCGCATTTGGGATGTATTGGTACAATTAAACCAGCTTACAACATCTGTTCATAGCAAAAAAGCTATATTCGTCAATGGAAATGATTCAGAATTTACCTATTTGAAGAATAACTTTAGTCCACCTACTGATAGTCTATCTAGAACTGTTGGTGTCATTTCAATCATCTCTTCAATAATGTTTGCAGGCTCATCCTCTTTAGAATCGCTTTGTTTGTTTTCACTTGGAGTCGGCATAAATAAAATGTTCTCTGCTTCATCAGCTACTCCGAAGAGAACACAGGGTATCAGAGTTTTTGGCTTCTTTTGAAGAGGCGGCTGCCTACACAATGGCGAGTACATCATTCCGGGTTCTGCCTTTAATGGTTACGTTATCCGTTTCATTCCAATTTTCTGTTTATCTCGCCATCTGGGTCTTTTTAATGACAGATTTTATTTTCTGGCTTTTCCCATGGTGGACCTTAAAAACAATATAAAAAAATATATTAAAAAATACGCTATAACTTAAATTCTACCTGTACCTGGATATTACCATTTTGGAATTCCACTAATCAGTAAATGCTCTAAAGTTGTATTTTAACTTGTCGGTGTATTATCTTGAATGGTGATCATATATATTATAAATATTGTTTAAAACTTATGAATCCTGGAATTTCAATTACAATTGTAGCCTAGTTTTTTCTAGTGGGCGCCCTATCGTTTATTATTTTACGTGTGCGCCTTATCATTTCCCGGTTTCCTGCATATTCTTGTTAAAAATCGAGTATTATCATGCTTGAAAGGAGGTACATGTCTTAGAATAGTTCCAGGCAACTCACGGACTAGTAAAACTAGTCTAAATGATCGGAAAAATGCATATATTGGTATATCCGACCACTTAACTTTACCAACATCATGTTGTATCCGACCATGTGCCTTGGCACTGGCAAAATCCTTTTATATACTATTTACAGTGACCCTTGGTTTTACGGAACCTGCTGTTTCCGGTATCCGATACTGTTTTGAAGTCCCAACTGACATAATCGTATGAAATTAACACCTCATTAACAGACACACTTAGATCTTGAACTTACCTTTTCTGACCCTCAAACTGTTTTTAGCTCTACTGATCAGAGAGCAGCAGAGCTTATGCCGTGTGCGGTGTCCGTCGTCCGCCCATAAACTTTTTTTTGTAGCGACTAATTCTCTGAAACTTCTGAATGGGTTTTCATGAAACTTTACAGAAATGTTGCCCATGAAGTCTTAATTGATCCTAGCAAAAATTCATGTTGATGTGAAATCCAAGATGGCCGCCAAATCTAAAAATAAATAAAAAAAAAAAAAGTTTGTAGCGACTAGACTACTTCTTGATATGGGGCTTTTTCTAAAATGATCAGCATGACATGGTGTTGGTCCTTGTCGAAATCGTTTTGATTCGACGTTAAACATGGCTGCCAGCGGACATCTTTGTTTACATAGTTATTTAGTAAAAACTTGTAGCGACTACTCTTCTGAAACTACTCGACGGATTTTCATGAAACTTCACAGGAATGTTGCTCTTGATGTCTAAATGATCCTAGCAACATTTCAGGTTGGTCGGAAATTCAAGATGGCCGCCACAGCTAAAAATATTTTTTCAAAAAACAAGTTTGTAGCGACTACTTCTTGAAAACTATAAGTGATATTGATATGCGTCATGTTGATCCTTGTCGAAAATTATTTTGATTCGACTTTAAACATGGCTGCCAGCGGCCATCTTTGTTTACATAGAGTTATATAATGAATACTTGTAGCAACTACTACTCTGAAACTACTTGACGGATTTTCATGAAACTTCACACGAATGTTACTCTTGATGTCGTATTGATCCTAGCAAAATTTCAGTTCGGCCGGAAATTCAAGATGGCCGCCATGGCTAAAAAAATATTTTCAAAATACAAGTTTGTAGCGCCTACTTCTTGAAAACTTCTAGTGATATTGATATGGGACTTTTTCTAAAATTATCAGTATGACAAGATGTTGATCCTTGTCAAAAAATATTTTGATTTGACGTTAAACATGGCCACAAGTGGCCATCTTTGTTTACATAGAGTTATATAATGAAAACTTGTAGCGACTACGCCTCTGAAACTACTTGACGGATTTTCATGAAACTTCACAGGAATGCTGATTTAGCTATCAAAAACCTATCAGTAGAGCTTCAAGGTCATTGACCTGTTGTTTAAAAACATTTTCCAACACAGCTACCTTAAAGATAAGCAAGCGTCACTCTAACAATGATCACCTATAATGTGTACTGAACGATAATCGGATATTTACCATTGTCATCATGAACACCCTATTTGTGAGCGAAATTTATGTTTGTGAATAAGGCATGATAAATTCTCGATCATTTAATTTCTCACATGAATGTCTGTTGCTAAATGAACAC
>JAWPHD010022005.1:0-26515 GCA_037043455.1 Cyrtodaria siliqua
AATCAGGGTATTAAGCTCAGTTTATAATCCGGGCTAGGGCATAGCTTATAACCAGGGTATGTGTCCTAGCTTATAACTAGGACAAGAGTTTAGGTTATTTCAGGGCATAAGCTCAGTTTATACCAGGGCATGGGCATAGCTTATAACCAGGGTATGAGTCTAGATAATAACTAGGACAAGAGTTTAGGTTATAATCAGGGCATAAGTCTCAGTTTATAAACAAGGGCAAGGTGTCAATACGCTTTAAAACCATATCATGGGCCTTGCTGTTAACCGGGGCATGGACCAGCTTATATAAACCAGGGCATGGGGCTAGCTTATAACCAGAGTATTAGCGTAGTTTATAATCAGGGCATGAGTCTAGCTTCTAGTCAGGGCATATGCCCAGCTTATACCCACAGAATATGTCTAGCTTATAATCAGGGCAGGAGACTAGCTATAACCAGGGTAGTTGGAGACTGGCTTATAACCAGGATATGAGAATAGCTTATAACCAGGGCATACTACTTGCTTATAATAAGGGCATGGGTCTTGCCTTGTAACCAGGTCACAAGCCTAGCTTATAACCAAGCATTTCCTAGCTATAACCAAGGCATGAGTCTAGTTTATAACCTGGGCATGCGCCTAGCTTATAACCAGGTTATTGGCCTAGCCTATAACCAGGGCATAGGTCTAGCTTATAACAAGGGCACAAACTTGCTTGCTTATAATAAGGGCATAGGTCTTGCTTATAACCAGGACATGAGACTAGCTATAACCAAGGCATTATCCTAGCTATAACCAGGACTTGTTTTTAGCTTATAAACATGGCATGTTCCTAGCTTATAACCAGGGTATTGCCTAGCCTATAAACAGGGCATGTGTCTAGTTTTATAACAAGGCACAAACTTCCTTATACCCTTGGCCCCCCTCAATGCTCGTATATCCAATAGACCTAAGCCTACCGTCTAACCAGGGCATGTGCCTAACTTATAACTAGGACATGCCACCTAGCTTATATCAGGACGATCACCTAGCTTATAACCAGCGTACAAGCCTAGATTATAACCAGGGCATAAGCCTATCATATAAAAAGGGCATGAACCTTGCTTATACCAGGGCATGATGAGACTAGCTTATAACCATGGACATGAGCCTATAACCAGGGCATGGGTCTAGCTTAAAATCAGAGCAAAGACCTAGCCTATTACAAGGGCATGGGCCTTGCTTATAACTAGGGTATGATCCTAGATTATAACCATGGATTGAGACTAGCTTATAACCAGGACATGGGACTAGCTTATAATGAGGGCATGGGTCTAGCTTATAACCAGGGTATGCTCCTAGCTTATAACCATGGCTTGAGACTAGCTTATAACCAGGACATGGGTCTAGCCTATTACCATGACATACAAGAACCAGTTCCACCATATTGATCAAGTTCTTGCACGTTTTAGTTTTGGTTCTGGTGTCACATTGTAAGCCAATAATTAAACATTAAGTCATGAACTTTAAATGACCGCAGTTTATACCATTTGAAGTTGAAAAATTACTAATGAGTTGGTTTCAGTTTAGATATTTCATATTTGAATACACCCGCACTATATAGCCTAGTTTAAAGTATCTCGTTGTATTCAACGATATATCGCTGTAACCTTTGCAACATTAGGAGAATAAGCAAGGAAATGCGAAATATATCACTGTAACGTTTGCATCGTTAGGAGAGTAAGCAAAGCAATGCGAAAGATTTCAGATGTGTGCGTTATTTTCACATTTTAGGGGTATTAGAATAGAAATAGAACATGTCGTTCAATTGTAAACAATAAATTGTTTACAATAAAACTCCAAACCGTGATATATTAAACGATAATTCACCGTAAACGATTTCTTAAATAAAACCCCATAACAGTTGAATAATCGAATAAATACATTTTAAACACCGTTTGGGTAGGTTTAAATCCAAGATCTTGAACTTTATCAAACTTCTTGACAACACTCTGGCATTCACTTAATTATGGAAACTTATCTGCCATTAAAGGGACACACTGCAGTCTTGATTTTAAGAAACTCACAACTCCTGTTATTTTTTCTACATAATTTGCATTTGTTACTGGATAAATGAGATGCTAATTTCAATGCATGATCAGTACATCATAATCGCCATGTGTCCCTTTAAACACAGTGTTCTATTTTTAGTAACTTACTTGACAACACTCTGGCATTCACTTATACTGACGGTCAGTAAAAAAAGCACCATTAGCTGCATATGTTTATGCTGTTGGAT
The DNA here is from genome assembly GCA_037043455.1 of Cyrtodaria siliqua. NCBI lineage: Eukaryota > Metazoa > Mollusca > Bivalvia > Adapedonta > Hiatellidae > Cyrtodaria > Cyrtodaria siliqua. Next base: position 2,264 of record JAWPHD010022005.1, read on the forward strand.
TATTTGCAAACCATTTCCAATAAAACTGCTGAATCAATATTTTAAGTATTGAATCTTGATACCTAACTTGTCTTACATGTTTATTGGTAGGCTTTTATGACACGCATAAACAAGTATTGCCTTGTCATTTAGCATTGTTTACTATGGATAATCATAAAAAGAAAACTGTTTTACTAAATATCAACCTGCTTTAATCTGTCTCTTAATAAATTTCAATTGATTTTACTGGCCTTTTTATTGTTTGACTTCTGACAGTATTGTGCAATGAATGTTTCCGAGAAAATTTCATTTGTGCGATGTAACAGAAGAAACTCGGAAGTGCACGTGTATTTCATAACAACTATGTGGAATGCATTAAATCCAGATATGCACATAAAAAATGTTAAATGTTGACTCGTTATATGGATTATATCATATGTTGTCCAAAATTCTAACTTATAAAAGAATTTGTTTTGTGGTGCGTTTTCCGGGGGTTCTGCTTGGTATAAAAGAATAGGGCCACTACAGATCCTGTTGGATGGGTAGGCAGAGGGGTAGAACTCCCCCCAAATTCATGTTAATTTTATCATTTTTTGTTCATGCTCATTAAAGGTCTTCATCATGACCCCTGCATTGTTTCAGGTGCCAGCTTGCTCAAATCACTAGAGCAGTGGCAGAAAAACAATAAACGTGGCTCCAGCATAAATGGAGTGTCTACAATTGAATTTGCAGCAACTCTGCAGTTCTGCAGGTGAGAAGGTTCTAGGTCCATTCTCCATATTTTATCTTGATGTACATGGAGGATGAGCCTAGCATGTTCATTCCTGTTAGGTGCCATATAACCTTTCATGTGTTGGTGCGCCTTAAAACCCCAATTCAATTCATTGACCGTGTGCACAATTATGGAAACAGACGCCGTTAAGGCAAACGCAGATTTTGCCCACAAGTTTACTTGCCCAACCATTTGTTACTGCTTCCTGTTTCTTTTTTGATATAAATCTTCATTGTTTAAATCATGTGGCTTCTTTGCATAGCTATAAAGATACTATATACGAGATATATTTATGAGTTTCTTGCTTAACAGGGCAGACAGTAAATTTCAACAATAGAAGTTAAATGTTATTGTTCACCAGCATCTTCTGGTGAAGTTTTTTTCCATCTTCATCCCAGACAGATGATACTTAAATAGCCTCATTTTAAACAATTTTTCCTGGAATGATCACCTAAATGCACCTTTGTGTCTGGTATTTAGTATTGAAAGAAAGAATCGCATCTGCAGTATTGCAGCAAAATAACACTACAGAACCGTTTATCAAAACTCAGGTGTTCAGGTTCAGGTCATAATTATAATTATGTCTCCCACTACACCGGGGGAGACATATTGTTTTTAGCTTGGATGTCTGTTTGTCTGCCCGTCACAAGTCGTGTCCACTCCATATCTCTTGAACCGCTTGAGGGATTTTGAAATAACTTGACACAAATGTTCACTATCGAGACGACGTGCAGAGCACAACTTTCAGCCAGGTTGGTTCATATGCATAACACTGAAAGTGTGGGCGGAGACATATGTTTTTGTTACAAAACAACCCTGTCTAGTAATATATATATGCTGATTAAAATTACAGGTTTATTCAGGGGTTCTTAAACTACACGAGATTAATATTATGAATTGATAACTCTTAATTCGACGCTGTAGTTTTGGGGTTTGGCCTGGCTGGTTCAAGCTGTTTATATTGCCTATACAATTTGGATTATATATATTTAAATAAATGTACATAAAATAACAAAAAACTTTGAAATTCCACGCAAACCAGGTTTTCCAAGCAGAAACCATTTTTCTATTTTTAGTAATAGTGACCTTGAACTTGACCTCAGTGACCCCAAATGCAATCCTAAACTTCCTTTTCATATAAGGTACCTACATAGCAAGTTTCATTCTAGTATCTCATTCCTTCTTAAGTTATTGAGTGGAAACCGTTTTTCTATTTTTAGTAACAGTGACCTTGACCCCAGTGACCCCAAATGCAATCTTAAGCTTCCTTTAAATATAAGCTACCTACCCTGCAAGTTTCATCGCAGTACCTCATTCTTAACAAAAGTTATTGAGCGGAAACTAAGAGTTTGACACCACCCGGCAAACGACATACCTCAATATAATAAAAACAAACAAATGTTCATTGTTTTACACCATGTTATATGTACAGTTTGTTGTTGTTGTCTGCTCTTCTGTTACACATACATTACTGGAGAATATTATAATAACTCCTGTTTACCTTTTAAACAATAGTTTTCCAAATCTTGATTAAAAAATTGTTTATCTCTTAACTTGAATGAATATATTGAAAAGCAATAAAACTGTTTTTAAAAACATGTATTTTCGCTACAGGTTTACAATACACATTTCTTTATTTATTCTGCATTAATAAAGTTAATAAATAACAATTTTAAATAGGTTTATCAGTCTGGCCAGATGTGATACTACCAACATACTTGTAAATAAAATTATATATGTGTATCACAGAGTTGTTTTTGTTTGATTATTTGCTCACGATTTTTTGACCTTTCGAAGCATTGTTCATAATTACCTTGACCTTCTTCACATTTCTTTCTCTAGTGAAAACCATGTTGTAGGTAAAATTGAGAATTCAGCATGATGTGTTATATGTATTTCTATCTGATCAAATATTTATTTCTGTTTCACAGGTACAGCAAAGTTCTTAAGATGTAAATATGACAGTTCTGATCCTCCTCCTTGATGGCAGTGTCCAATGAAAAACAGTCTTACAACTGAATGGACCTATCAGATGCAGCTTCCTGTAGAGATTGTCCAGTCCCAAAGCTGGTTCTTGTCACATGTGCACTCCATGACATTTATTTAAAAATACTTGGAGACAGGGTGTTGATCCTAGATATGTGATGATTTTGAGAGAATGGATGACATGCCAGAATGTTGTTGAAATGTGAACTATGTATACATGTGTACGTGATAGCCTTGGGTGCAAACCAATCAAATTAAATCTGTGATAGATCATAATAGTCGGCTGATTGTCATGTGACAGTCATGTGATATATATATATTTATATTGTGCATAGGATATATTTATATTTTAAATATTTTTTAACATTCACCATGTATGAGAAAGCTGTATTTCTGAGTTGGAACACTTGTCTTTAGATCACCTTCAGTCAGTAAGTTCAGTGTCTCATCTCGATATACCGTATTTCCCTTAATAGTAGTGCCCGGGTGCTATGCAAAATGCAAAGGCGCTCTTATAACACTAGGGGATGGGGTGGAGGAAGCTAATTAATGATGTCATCGTTCCAAAATAGCCACCTCCATTTATGTTCTTTGCAATTGTTCAATAGGTCATATCTCCTTTATTTTTCATGGCATTTTGATAATTTTTTTAGCTTTTTTCAAGTTTTTCAGAGACCTTTCAAATAAATTGTGTTTGAAAATAGTGCATCAACCCCTTTAATGTATTGAATTTTTTTATTTATTTATTTATTGATATTTGAATACAAAAGATCGAAAAATTATTTATTGAAGGTGAGTGGGGGCGCTTTCTTTATGGGAGGTGCTATTATTAGGTGATATTTGATATGTTTGATATTGTTTAAGCTTGTGAAAAGTAGTAAGGGTGATTTGACTATACAAAGTTTTGTAATAAAATTTGCTGAAGCTCTGCGATTTTGCAGCTATCAAATTCAAGTCCATTCTCCATAATTTTAGCTTGATTGAAACAGAGGTTGGGTCTGGATTTGTTCATTCCTTCTGGTGCTCTATTCTTGGACTTTGATTACTTTTAACACATATAACAAGCTTTTTCATATAAAACTCACAAGAAAAAACTATTAATATTGCAGTTACACTAGACAATCATATGTAGAGATTTTCATATATATATATATAATATATTAATTAGGTTATTTATAATCTTAAATCAGAGAAGGACAGATTGTGTACTGACTTAAAAATGTATCTTGTGAAACACATGAAGAAAAGATTGTGTATTGACTTAAAAATGTGTCTTGTGAAATACATGCATTTATATGTTTAAGTGCATAAGGCTGGTAAGTGCCTTGTTTTTGCATACTTATGCACTTACTACATTTGATGTTAAGTCCTGCAGGCTCTTATTTTGCCCCAAAGGTATGCAACAAAACCACTTTCAAGAGCTGTCATTCCGGTTCTCTTTCATATTAAAACAAGTTGGATGGTTAGTTTTCTATTAGGTTCTGAGTGAGATTTCCGAGGGATTTATTCCCATAAGCCAGCACTCACATCTCAAAGCTACAACAATCCCCCAGTCCTACCTCTGATTAAACCCAGCGATATTTAAGTGGGGGAATGAGTATTTGGTATTAGAGCAGACTGTATAGCAATTCAGTCAACAAGTAATTCCTTTTTCATTGATATACATGTGATATCTCACTCTGTGAGACTAATACTCACAGAATTTCATCCCTTTAAAAGTCGAAAATGTGAGATTTGGGAATTACTGAAAAAATTGTAAAAAGGAAAACTTTTTAATGACATTTTACTATCTTATTTTATCATCAAATGCTTAAAAAAAGTTTATTTGTATGAACATATTTGATAAAACCTCACTAATATCTTATTTTTTGGAATCTGACGGATTTTGGAACAAATCTCTCTTAAAAAATGCTTAAATCTCACAGATTGTGGCTTCTGAAGCATCACATGTTTGTGATATTAACCCTTAACCCGCTAAGCACGACTATAATAGCCTTTGCATCCATTATAAACCCAGATCAGCCTGCTAGTAACTCTTCAGTCATTTTCCCCAAAACAACCCTTTGTCACATAAATGGAATGGTCTAAATTCAAAGAAAGAACAGTCCATTACATATATGTAGCGGCAGGATCCTTCAATTATTGATCCTGGTAGCTGGTTAAGGGTTAAGAAAATATCTACTTTAAAATGATTATTTACAAGCATATTGTGATTAGTACAAGTCACTTAGATTTAATTGACCAAAGCAATTAACATTCATTATCATTCATATTTCCGTTGTCAACTTGAAATAGATGCATTTGATTGGTTAATACATCCCGCCTGGTTCCCAGATCAGTGACGAGTTGTGCCAGAAGATTTAGCAAGGGTACAGTTGTGATACTCGGCAAGCGAGAATGATAACCCAAGTGGTAAATTCCCACAAGATGAATTTGAGGAACTTCAGTTTACTGTCTTTTCTTTATCCATTTAAGAACCACATAATTTGTGCTCAAAGCAACCTGTGTCAACCACATGGAACAACCTGAGCAATTAGTGTAAATTATCAAATTGCGTAACATAGTTGTCTCAACATCATGATGTAATGTACATCCCCTATTAGTAGTGTCTGGGCGCTATGCAAATACAAAGGGTGCGCTATAACTAAATTTAAAACAACAAAAAAAATCAGTATTTAGATGATAAACGGTGTACATGTATTACAATGACTAAATGAAATGAGATTAAACATAAGTTCTCAAGAAAATTTAGTAGAACTTTTAAGTGTTCTTGGTAATTTATTTAACAATTTGCAGAACTTCAGTTCAACAATAGGCATTCTTTAATGAGGACTGGTGCTTTAGGATTCATGTGTAAAGAAATTTCACGATGCAATGCAGTGATGAAACAAAGGATATCATAAGTATATATACTGTAAGTATTAATTTTAGGCTAAACATAATTTAAAATTAATTGAAAAACTAGATTAATTTCCGTTGCTACGCTCATTTTTCTTCATAGTTCTGGGTTATGAAGTGGTCTGCCTTTCTGTGATATATCTAAGCAAAGCAAACTTATTTCTGTCATAATTCAACTCAACTTTTATTTTTTTCATGTTACAATGTCTGTCCATACTTGTCAGTATTATTCTATATATTTATGTTTAGCATTTTGTTATTAAAGCATTATTCTTATCTTATATTTATATCACGTTTTATTTCTAAAGAACGAAAAAGAATAAATTCATGAAATGTTAGACATATAATCCTTGTTATTTATACCTCATCCATTTTAGCTTGATTTTTAGAAGAATACAAGTTTTTAATACCCTTTGTTCCCGAGATGTTCTATCTATACTGAACCAAACAGTTAATGCACCAGTAGACAATACCTTTAATATCGCAATAATAACAATCAATAAAACGAAACAAATTTCATTCTGAACAGTGCTGAACGAGACAATTATCTTGTCAATAACTACTGTAAATTTAAAAAAATCATTCAAATCACCTGTCTCCAACGGTACCAGTCGGCATACATTAAAGGCATTGTCTACTGGTGCGTTAGCTGTTTGGTGCAGTATATGAATTTAATTGAATTGGATGTTGTTTAACGGCTCATCAACACAGTATAGGTTATTTAGAGCCGCCCCAGAGAGAGGGGAAGGATACATAGGAATCCGGGAACTGTGCCCTACTCTTATTATCGAATAGATTCCTATGGTTCTTTAACGTGCTCGGAGGATAGACCGATACACGGGACCGCCCAGTTTACGTCCCCATCCGAAGGACGAGGCTAAGAGAAGGTGTCTTGCCCAAGAACACACCGATGAAACTCAGTGGCACCACAGAGGATTGAACCCGGGGCCTCCGAGTTCAGTATATGAACAATTAGGGGTTGGTAAGATGTCAACTAATTTTTATTTTGCTGACCAGACTAAATTATACAACACTGACCAGACTAGATTATACAATACTGACCAGACTAGATTATACAAAACTGACCAGACTAGATACCAGACTAGATTATACACTACTGACCAGACTACCTTATATAATACTGACCAGACTAGATTATAAAATACTGACCAGACTAGATTATACAATACTGACCAGACTAGATTATACACTACTGACCAGACTAGATTATACAATACTGACCAGACTAGATTATAAACTACTGACCAGACTGGATTATACAATACTGACCAGACTACCTTATACAATACTGACCAGACTACCTTATACAATACTGACCACACTAGATTATACAATACTGACCACACTACCTTATACAATACTGACCAGACTAGATTATACACTACTGACCAGACTAGATTATATAATACTGACCAGACTAGATTATACAATACTGACCCGACTAGATTATACACTACTGACCAGACTAGATTATAAAATACTGACCCGACTAGATTATACAATACTGACCAGACTACCTTATACAATACTGACCACACTAGATTATAAAATACTGACCAGACTACCTTATACAATACTGACCAGACTAGATTATAAAATACTGACCAGACTACCTTATACAATACTGACCAGACCACCAGACTAGATTATAAAATACTGACCAGACTACCTTATACAATACTGACCAGACTAGATTATAAAATATTGACCAGACTAGATTATACACTACGGACTAGACTATATTATATAATACTGACCAGACTAGATACAAGACTACCTAATACAATACTGACCAGACTAGATTATACAATACTGACCAGACTGGATTATACAATACTGACCAGACTAGATTATACAATACTGACCAGACTAGACCAACTCTGAATTTCATTTCGGCAGAGATAATGCCCCTTTAATGAAAACGTTTACATTGAACCTAGCTCATAATTTGGCAAAATATTGACCTATAGCAGGGAGTAATGTATACTTATTCCCTGCATATAGTAATAAACTTGTATACGTTTCCTTATCAAGTATTCAGAGTTCTGCCCCTTTTCATAAAACTCTATTTACAAAAATAAAATCTTCTCCAAATTTCATGAAGGAGAGCACCTTTAAACTTGATAGCTTGTCCTTCTTGAAGTAAGCACAAAGAAAACAATTATTCTGTAGAACACCCTTTTAATTAATATTAGTATATTTGGCACTTCCATGGAAATGAGGTAGTAAATTTGTCGAACTATTTGCTATTCAACAACTGTGCAATTTGCTATTCAATAACTGCAAGGAATCATTAAAGCTTATGCACATTGCGGCTTTATTGGGCACTTTATGTCACCTGCTTAACATGGCAGATTCTAAGGGATCACTTTGTCAGTTGGCTTCATATTTTGGTTTCCCTCAATAACTTCTAAAGAATTGCACTGTCTGTCTTCAAAGCTTATACCTTGATTGTCCTATTGATTTTGGGGTCAGTAGATCAGTAGGTCAGTACTCTGACCTGTTTATGAAAAGTGATGTCCACTTACTTAAAACAGACCAGCCTCATGGATTGATTTTGTATTTGCTGTGTAGTTTATGTCTTGGTGAGTCGCAGACTCCTATTGAATAGGTCAAATAGTTTCTTGTGAAGGATTGCACCCACTATCTTCTGACCTTGGTGTGATAGGACGACTCATACTGGTTTTAGAGTCCGTAGGTCAAAGGTCAAGGTCACTGAGCACAGGACAAGCGATAACATCTTTCTGAGAAACCCTCTAGTTTTCTATGAAGAGCCACAGGGTGTGGTATCATATACCCCACCCCTAAATAACTCATTTCTAAATGCATAATGTAACATAGCTACCTACCCATAAAGTTTCATTAGATATACATGTATCATCATTCCTAACTGAAGTTATTGAGCGGAAGCCGTTTTTATTTGTAGTAGAAGTTTCATGGAATTCCCTTCATTATTTTCAAAGTTGCGACAGACGCAAGTTTCACTCATTTGACAGTTTCTCCAAATGTGACCTTGACCTTTGAGGAACGGACTTTATTCGTGTGCTTGACAGATGTCTTAATCATTATGATTAATACTTATTGGACATTCGTGACATTCGCTTCAGTGCTTTCAAAGTTATGGCTGAAACATGAGTTTGATCTCAAAGTCTGGGCCTTTGAGATAGGTTTCTAAATTCTTTGATTCTTCTGATTCTCGCATGCCACATACCAGGTTTCTCAATTCTTTGATTCTTCTGATTCTCGCATGCCACATACCTCATTATTAACTTTTATGCGAGGTTTCCTTCCTTTCAGCAATTTCAAAGGTATGCTATAGACACAATTTTCACTCACTGGACATTGTATTTAATAGCATTCCCTTTATTCATTTCAATGTTATGTCTGCAACACGATTCTGACCTTTGACTTCCAAGTGCGAACTTGGCCTTATAGGTAATGACCTGATTCGTGCGCTTGACATTCCTATACGTTATGATTAACTTGTGTGTGAGGTTTCATGAAATTCCTTTCAGTATTTTCTAAGGTATGGCTGAAATACAACTTTTGACTCTACATGTGACCTTGACCTTTGAGATTGCCAGCGACACCCCGTCTTTCTCGTTGTAAGTAACATTTGTATTAAGTTTATTTGAATTCCTATTATTTCTTTCAAAGTTATGTCTGAGACTCGAATTTGACTCATTTGCATGACCTCCAGGGTTTTTATATTATATAAAAAAAAACTTGTTTCTGATGGACTATAATGCCACCTACAAATGCAAAATAATGGAATATCTGATCATTGCCTGCAGACATATCAAAGACTTTGACAAGCTGCTTATTAATATGTATGACTTGGTACCATTCCAAATGTGTAGGTTGAGACGATAATGGTGTTTGATGTGATGCATGAGGTAGGGGAATGCCATCACGTGTAAGATGTTATAACGATGTCGTAACTTACATCAGTAATGTTCTTACGGTCCTTTGGGGTCTTCAAGCTAAAGTAGGATTAAACAGATGTCTCCTTTTCAGTAGCACATACCGAGGGTTCAGTGCAAACCTATTGTATCTCCTTCTATATTCATATGTTGTTACAATATTTCTGCGCTGACCCTCGATACGGGCTAATTCAAATGAGCCCATTTAGAGCATGTGTGGGGTGTGGTGTGCAAGTGGTCTCCTTTTCCGTAGAACATACCGAGGATTCAGTGCAAGACTATTGTATCTCCCTCTATATTCATATTTAGTTACAATAGTTTTGCGCAGCCTGACACCTCGATACGTGCGTAAGTCAAAGGAGGCCCATTCAGAGCGTGTATGGGGGTGGTGTGCAAGTGGTCTCCTTTTCAGTAGTACATACCGAGGGCTCAGTGCAAAACTATTGTATCTCCTTCTATATTCATATGTAGTTACAATAGTTTTGAGACGTGCGTAATTCAAATGAGGCCCATTTAGAGTGGGGTGGGGTGGGGTGGGGTGGGGGATGTGCAAGTGGTCTCCTTTTCGGTAGTACATAGTACCTGCGTAATTCAAATGAGGCCCATTTAGAACGTTTGTGTGTTGAGGGGAGTGGGTGTGGGGTCCATATGGCATATGGAAATAAAGTGGATAAAGTCCTACGACGGCCATAGATAAGTACCAACGTTATGTAGTAACATTGAAGGATAAGTACCAACGTTATGTAGTAACATTGAATGATAAGTACCAACGTTATGTAGTAACATTGAATGTACCAACGTTATGTAGTAACATCGAAGGATAAGTACCAACGTTATGTAGTAGCATTGAAGGATAAGTACCAACGTTATGTAGTAGCATTGAAGGATAAGTACCAACGTAATGTAGTAACATTGAAGGATAAGTACCAACGTTATGTAGTAACATTGAAGGATAAGTACCAACGTTATGTAGTAACATCGAAGGATACGTACCAACGTTATGTAGTAGCATTGAAGGATAAGTACCAACGTAATGTAGTAACATTGAAGGATAAGTACCAACGTTATGTAATAACATTGAAGGATAATTACCAACGTTATGTAGTAACATTGAAGGATAAGTACCAACGTTATGTAGTAACATTGAAGGATAAGTACCAACGCATTTCAGAAATATAGCTCTTTTATGTTGTAACTTCATCAGAACAGGGAATTTAAGCTAAATTTTGCAACAAAGCCATGTCTAACCAGGTTTTTTATACAGTGTATTACATGTATATACTTTCAGTGCAAGTGATATGGAGAAATTTGTTTGCTACTTCTGCATTGAAAGATTTGATCTTTTATCGGAAATAATTAAAACTGTGTAATTTATCACGTAAACGAGGTACTAAAGTACAAAGAACAGACTCTCGATGAAATATATGGTTTACTGGGATACAAAACGAAAATCCACACAAATATAATACCAAAAGAAGCAGAGCACGACAGTTTTTCTTATTTTTTTAGTTAAAAAACGTAGTTTAATTAAACCATATGACCGTGCATTCTCAAACTACACACCGTCTTAGAGTGTCCTAAAATGAGGTACACATGGATCATCTTCAGCTTATAAAATCTGTTTAGATAGTTAGATAGTGAGGTGTTTAACTTTCTCCATTAGCAAGGTATGTGAATAGATTCCATAACTTGGCATAAGCCCCAGTATTTTCTAAGGTATGACTGAAATACAATGTTGACTCCAAGTGTGACCTTGACTTTCGAGATACGGACCTGATTATTGCCAGCGACACCCCGTCTTTCTCGTTGTAATTAACATTTGTATTAAGTTTATTTGAATTCCTATTATTTCTTTCAAAGTTATGTCTGAGACACGAATATTTGAGTATTTGAGTCATTTGCATGACCTCCAGGGCTTTTATATTATATAAAACCCTTGTTTCTGGTGGACTATAATGCCACCTACACATGCAAAATAATGAAATATCTGAACACTGCCTGCAGACATGCAATAACAAAAATATCAAAGACTTTGACAAGCTGCTTATTAATATGTATGACTTGGTACCATTCCAAACATCAAGGACAAATATTGAGCTTGCCTGTAATATGGAACGTCTTTCCCATACCCGCGTATGGCTATTCGACCCGCGTTGATATTATACGGATACCTGGAATAACTAACTAAAAATCCGTTGAATCAACATTTTGATCCCTTAAAGATGTTGAATTGTATGCGTTTGTTGCTTCCAAACTATCTCCTTTTCAGTATAACAGAAACCGTGCGTGATTCAGTTAACTACTAGTAACTTGAATCAAAATTTGATCCCGATCATCGGATAACAAATCAGCAACAAGAGAGTCTGTGGGCGCTCTACTGGCTAAAATGGCTCTTATATCAAGGGTTGCCGACATAACATTTCCTTCAGCACTTCTTTTAAAAACACAAAAACAAAAACAAAAAAATCATAAGTAAAAAAAATAATCAAGGGCCATAACTCCGGTGTTAATGGTCCGAACTTATCCGAGATCTCATTGATATCAACAATCTGGCCAAGTTTGGTAAGACCGGATATAAAATGAAGGTCATATAGTGTTAACGAGACAAAATACAGCATAATACAGAAAAATCCAGATCCATAATTACGGTGTTAATGGTCCGAACTAGCTGGTTTTCGAACTTGTCCGAGCTTTCATTAGATATCAACAATCTTTTCAAGTGTGGTAAAGATCGGATAAAAATTGAAGGCTCTGTCGTGTTAACTAGTTAATATATATGTAAAATGGGGGTCCTGTGGTATTTTTGAGTTGCCGAAAATACCACAGGAATTTTTTAATTTTTTTAAACACACCTATCTACAAATCAGCATGAAATGCTGATTTTGCTTGTTATTTGTTGATTTTGCCCAAATATTTCATGAAATGGTGATTTTACTTGATTTATTAAAACTTTTTTAAAATAGGGGTAGTGAAGATTGCAAGTTTAATTTTTTTTATAAGTTATCAAAATTACAACATATTTTTTTTTTTTATATGGTTAAACATCAATACGTCTAAATTTTAAGCACTCAGCATTATAATCTTTAAATTTCCAATAACGTGTCATTATTCTGACTGAAACTCCACCACAATCAGCACAAATTTTATTTTTTGCTTTTGTGCCTTTTTTACATATTGAGCACGGTAATACATGACTTGTTTTTAATCTATACTTATGCAAACTGCAATAATTAGAATCTTTTGTTGTCTTATTTTTACACGGATTGTGTAATCCAATTTTAAGAAATGTGCAAACATTAATTTCCATTGTTTCTTTTTGATATATTTTTTTATATTAAATAAAAAAAATATATAAGTATATCAATAAGAAATAATGAAGACTGAAGAGATTATAGAAAATTTAATACGCCTGTTTGATACAGGTGTAATAGATAAGCAAACACTATCTAACGGTATAAATGCATTGAAAGAAGTTCCAAAGGAAACTCCAAAAGAGGTTAAATCTCAAACATTAGAAAATTTACTCAAAAGACGACGTGCTAAAAAACAACGTAAACGAGAAAAGCAGAATTATGCTAAATTACAGGAAAATGTTATAAATGAACTGAAAGAGTTTAATGATAGAAAATCTAAAGAAAGTATTCCAGAATTAAAACTGGTTGACAAGCCAATGTGTGGTTATTTCAAAGCATACGAAATATCTGCCAAAAAATATAAAGATCCTCGGAAACTACTCCATGATAAAAAATCTATCATTACGAAACAAATAACCAAAGAGCTGACAAAAATGAATGGAATAAAATTTCAGTTAGGTCTCACTGTAGAATTATTTAAAGATGATGGTGCTACAAAAAAATACACCACAGCAGTATTACATAGTGAACAAAATACAATTTTATCTTCTGAAAAAATAGACGAGTCGTATGATAAATCATCTGATGACATACAAGAAAGTTTGGAAAGATTTACAAACACAGCATCAGGATTAGAAATTGATTACTGTGTTACACTTTATTTGAATTTTGCAAAGTATGAGCCACTAAAAGGTTCTTCATACATTCCTTTACATAAAGTAGTATCTGATGAAGAACTACTTGAAAAACACAAAATAGACTGTGAAGGTATTAACAAAAACTCTTGCCGGATCGAGATGCCAAAAAAAGGTACAATCACCAAATTTAAAAATCATCAAAAACAAATGCATGTACCTTATGTAATATATGCTGACTTTGAAAGCATACTTAAACCCCAATCTTTAAAATTTGGAAAAAAATCAGAAATCACAAATGTGCATGAAGCTTGTGGATTTGGGTATCAAGTTGTTAGATATGATGGTAAAGCAGAAAAACCTGTTATTTATAGAAAAAGTTTTTAAATTATTTGGAATGTGAAAAGAGCAACATCAATAATATATTTGCTCATCCTAAACCTTTAATCATGACACAGCAAAATGAAATAGATCATGAAAAAGCAACACACTGCTGGATATGTAAAAATATAATTGACAATGATAAAAACTGTAAAGTAAGAGATCATTGTCATTTTACAGGAGAATATAGAGGTGCAGCACATAAAAACTGCAACCTAAAATTAAAAATAAGACCAAACAAAACAACAATTCCTGTTATGTTTCATAACCTTAAAGGATATGATAGTCATCTTATAATGCAAAATATAGCTAAAATAACAGGTAATATTACTTGCATCCCAAATAATGCTGAAAAGTATATTTCATTTAGTGTTGGTCAATTTAGATTTTTAGACAGTTTCCAATTTATGAATTCGTCTCTGGAAAAATTGGTTAAAGCAACAAACAAATCTGATTTTAAAATTACCAAAAATCAGTTTGGAGAACAAACAGATCTACTTTTACGAAAAGGTGTTTATCCATACGAATATATGGATAACATGGAAAGATTTAAAGAAACAGAATTACCACCCATAGAAATTTTTTACAGTAGTTTATCAGATGAAAACATAAGTACTGAAGATTATGAATATGCTCAAAAAGTATGGCAAGAATTCAACTGTAAAACCCTTGGTGATTATCATGATTTATATTTGAAAACGGATGTAACTTTGCTAGCAGATGTGTTTCAAACTTTTAGAAAAACATGTATGAATGCATACAAACTTGATCCTTTACATTATTATACAGCGCCGGGATTATCTTGGGATGCACTACTTAAATACTCAGAAATAGAATTAGAACTTTTATCAGACATTGATATGCATTTGTTTTTAGAAAAGGGAATGCGAGGTGGAATTAGCATGGTGTCAAAAAGATATGTCAAAGCGAATAATCCACTTGTTGCTAATTACAAACCTGAAGATCAAAATAATTTCTTAATGTATTTTGATGCAAATAATTTATATGGTTGGGCAATGAGTCAAGCACTTCCGCATTCTGGATTTGTTTGGAAAAATAGAAACAAGCGTGGTTATTTCTCTAAACCTGGTACTGATAAAGGACAAATACTTGAAGTCGATTTAGAATATTCGAAAGAAATTCATGAATTGCATAATGGATATCCACTTGCGCCAGAGAAGCTAGTAGTAAAAAAAGAATGGCTGTCTGGTTATCAAACAGATTTGCTGGAAAATAATACTATGACAGAACAACTAGTTCCTAATCTTATGGACAAGAAAAAGTATGTAATACATTACAAAAATTTGGAACTGTACTTATCTTTAGGTATGAAACTAAAAAAAGTACATAGAGTATTAGAATTTAATGAAAAAACACGGATGAAATCATACATAAATCTAAACACAGAACTTAGAAAAAAAGCTAAATCAAACTTGGAAAAAGACTTTTACGAACTTATGAATAACTCTGTATTCGGAAAAACAATGGAAAATCTCCGCAAGCGGACTGATATAAAACTAGTCAGAACTGATGGTTCTGAAAATGAAAAAATAAGAAAAATAATAGCTAAACCAAACTTTAACCGCCGTATAAAATTTTCAGATGAATTATCAGCAGTGCATACAAACAAAACAAAATTAACATTAAACAAACCAATTTATGTTGGGATGTCAGTATTGGATTTATCAAAGCATATGATGTATGATTGGTATTATAATACTTTGAAAAAAAGGTACGGAGATAACTGTACTTTATTATACACAGATACTGACAGCTTGCTTGTAGACATCAGAACAGATGATGCATACAAAGACGGCTGAAATGAAAGATGAGTATGACTTGAGTGATTATTCTCAAGATCACCCAATGCATGATGATACAAACAAAAAAGTATTGGGTAAAATGAAAGACGAATGTGCTGGTGTTGCTATAGCTGAGTATGTTGGATTGAGGCCTAAGCTATATTCGATTTTGAGAGCTGATGAACAACTCATTAAAAAAGCAAAGGGTGTAAAAGAATATGTAGCTAAAAAACACATAAACTTTGAAAACTACAAATATGCATTATTCAACAAGAAAAAA
The DNA here is from genome assembly GCA_037043455.1 of Cyrtodaria siliqua. Taxonomy (NCBI): domain Eukaryota; kingdom Metazoa; phylum Mollusca; class Bivalvia; order Adapedonta; family Hiatellidae; genus Cyrtodaria; species Cyrtodaria siliqua. Next base: position 18,294 of record JAWPHD010022005.1, read on the forward strand.
TATAACCATGAAATGAATATGTTGCGATCAATAAAACATCAAATATACGGCATAACAGTAAACAAAGTAACTTTGTCACCATTTTACTCAAAAAGATACATCCGAGAAGATGGAATTACAACTGATGCACATGGTTTCTATAAAAACTTATGAATTTGAGTATCAGCAGGAACAATAAGTAATTCTTCTTTGACAAATCCTCTCTGCGGCGCTGGTAATTTCAAATAATAAACTCTTATACCTTGCGTCACCATATAACTTTTAATCTTGTGAATATCTACACTCCACATTGGATCAGTTGCTCTGCGTTTTCCGCCTTCTTGTTCCCCGGGTTGATATAAATATCTTACACTTGCATTCATACAGATAGGATCATCTTTTAATATTTTTGTTTCAACAGGAGGAGGCTTTTTTGTCTCCGCATTTATTGCTTTAACAACTTCTGGTAATCTCTTTACCCATTCTCTATTACGTTTTTGGGAATCTATTTCCTTAGCATACTGATAACCAAACAATCTCTCAGCTAATGTTCTGTTAAATCTTTCCACTAAAGCTTGGTCTCTGTGTATTTCTGTTCTGCCCCGTCTGTTATTTACTTTGTGTTTTGCCATCAACTGTGATACTGCACCCATAAATTCTCTGCCTGGATCCACTTGTAATAATTTTGGATATTTTAAATGCCGACTGTATATTTTCTCAAATGCTTTGGCAACTTCTTTACTATCCTTGGAAGTCAGTGGCTCTGCTTCTTTGTATCTACTTGCAATATCAACCACAGTCAACGCATATTTATATGTCTTGCGTCCACGACCAATCCCAAAAGTATCATGCGGTAAAAATAACAAATCAGCTTGATGCACTCCATTCTTAGCAGAAACATCAAACCTGGGTCTAATTATTTTCTTCGGCGCAGGTAAATAAATCTGCCACACAGTTTGTTTCTTTAAAAATTCTAATGCCTTTTTTTCACTGACACCAGCCTCTTTTGCTAATTTTTTAACTGCTGTGTAACCTCTCCAAAATCCTTTTGGGCTGTAATAAATCTTTTCCATTTTTTTCTACTAAAGAATAAACTTTATATAACTATAAAGAAAAAATGGAAATCACAACTGCACAATTTGATGAACTGCTCAGAAAAGCAATATCAAAATAGCACAAAGAAATGGACAGACTTGGAACTAAATAAAATATACAAAATTACAGATACGAAAATAGTAGATACTGAATATGGTCCATCCATGGTATTATCATTATTAGACAACGGCTAAGTATGGGCGCCTGATCATCTCAAAAATAAATTAGAGAAGAGTGCTAAACCACCATATTATATTCGACCACTTGGATTGAAACCATGTAAAAACAACAAAAAAAATAGGTATCATGCATATGACTTAGTTTTTTCAAAGTAAACTTAGTCATTCCAAATCCAAAAAAGTCCAAAGTAATGATAGTTTTAAACTTTTTTTTTTTATTTTTTTTTTTATGAAATCAATTTGTACGCCACAAATCCAGTTGCAGCCATGCCCACCACAATAAACGTAATTTCTCTATTCTGTTGATCCGGAGATGGTGTATAAAAATCACTCAACTTGGGCTCCGGTTCCAAAAGTAAATGTTTGCCAGTTATGTAATAATACTGTTTCATAGCTTGGTCTACATCATCAAAAGTCTGCTTTGCATGATGTTCTTTTTGTAGTTGTTTATTAATAAAATCTAATCTCTCTGTTCTTTTTTTATTCCACTCCGCTTGTGCTGCGTTTAATTTTTCTACGGCTTTGTCATGCCTTTGTCTTTCCTCATCTGAATGACTTCCCATTTTTGAAAAGAAATAATTTGAACCGCTAAACGCCAATGCATTTGTTAATGCGCCACCTATCATCATTGCTACTGCACTTGCCATTTTTTTTATATATATATATTTTTAAAATTATTTCATAATATCCGCAGGAATAATACCTTGCTTAATCAACATATCCTTTGTAGCCATTGCTAACATTATATCCACAGACAGCATCCCAACATTTTCTATATTAAAATCCACTTTAGGTGCTGTTTTTTTTAGTAGTTTTTTTCCAATCTCAGAATATCCAACAGTTAGAAGTGTTTCCACTCCTGCATGATACATCATATTTACAATTTGTTTTCCGTCAATACTTGCTGCCATTTTTTTTTTATATGATTATTTTTTTAAAATAAATTATTAAAAATCAAACGGGTCTTTTGGTGCAACATGAACAGGTTGCACAGCTACAGGTTGCGTAGCAGATTTCTTGTTATAAATATACAAACCCAACCCAGCAATGCCTAATAAAACCAGACACGGTGGAATATAATTTTTGTATACGTTTATTTTGATTTTTTCTGGTTCTTCTTCACCTATTGTTATTTTTGTTATTTGATTTGCAGCATCTTGCTTTGCAGCATTTTGATTTGTAACATCTTGAAGCAAACGCTTTGCCTTTTTTGCCGCTGCTCCTTTTTTTCCAGCTTCTATTCTTTTTGGATTTTTTACTTTTTGTTGTTCAACAGGTTGTGTAACAACAGGTTGTGTAACAACAGGTATAACTTCACTCTCTTGATTCTTCATTTATATTATCTATATTTTTATTTTTATTAAAATCGATATGTCTAACAGTTGTCAGTATTGCTGTAAATGGTGCTAAGCACATTCCATACCTGTAATACAACTCACAACAAGCACTTGTCAAAGCATGATTAATAAATGGGTCTTCCTCCAAATCTTCTATCAGCTTTGGTGGACTGGTTACATTAAAATATTTTGATACTCCCATTACATACAAGTTAATAAAAGAATTGCCTAAAGTTTTAGTCATGCTTGCCCCAAGCCTTGCTTCATATCTGCAGTAAAGTTTGTTAATTTCATCTGGTGGCATGCCATCTATGTTTGTGAGTTGTATGTCTTTACCCAAATATTGACGACTACCACCGCCAGCCACTATGGCTGATAATCTTTCTTTTTTTGTTTCTTGTTGCTTTGATTCATCTGGTTCCGTCTGTTCCGATATATTTTGTAATAGTTCTTCCGCATTCATTTTTATATTATTAATCTTATTTTTTATCTTGAAATAAATATAAAATACAAAACAACTAGCAGCGATATTCATGCAACTAGTAATTGTTAGTATTGTTAATAGCATTGTTATTAACATTACTAATATTTCTATTAACATTATTAATTTGCTGCAAGCATTGCTATTAACATTGCTACTTTGCTATGAGCAATGCTATTAGCAATACTATATTTTCTGATATTTTCATTATATTTTCATGTCAGTATTGCTATTAACATTGCTACTTTGCTGTTAGTATTACTATTAGCAACAAAGCAATGCTGTTAGGAAAAAAGAATTGCTGGTAGAAATTATTCAACCCAATAACCAGTTGGTTGGTCAGTCCTCAATATCAACTTGGAATATTTAGTCTTAGCTAAAGCTTTTCTTATTCTGGTTCTCTCTTCCAGTGTAGGAATAACATCATTTTCTCTCAAACAATTTTCAAAACTATCTCTGTCTTTGGTGTAAAACATACACAACCATTTTGCTTGCTCTCTCAAATCTTTCAATACAGAATTATATCTCTGTGAAATGACCCACACTGATTGTTTAGCGTGACGACCAGAGAATGCCAACTCTGACTACATATCTTTTTTCTTTGTTAATTCTTTTGTGGCTGAGCAATCGTCAATAATATATAATGTGGGCTGACCAGCATATTGTTTGAAAAAGAAACGCAACAGTTCTTGTAACATTTCTTTACCGTTGCTCACGGGATTGACAATTTTTTTTTTATCTATCGGGTTTTTCACATCTCCTATCCAGGATCTATTTTTATAAGCCTCGTTCCACTCTATGGTTGGACACAATATAATTATATGTTCAAAAACTCCAACATACTCTTGTTCAAGTATGTCAAGAACAAACTCTGTTTTACCAAGGCCTGTCTGACCACAAATAATGGCACTGTGTGAATATTTAGGATATTTTTGTTGTAAACTAGTATCCTGCTTCTTTGAATCTTCCATCTTCGAAATTGATTTGCGCATCTTGTATTATATATATATAAATATTTAAAGTTTGATCTGCATCTGCTTTTTTATTTATTAGTATCGTTATACCTTCACTGCCGTTTTCTATTCTTCTTCCACTGCCGTGTAATAAATTGTCCTCACATGTTCTAAGGTCAAGCCACAAAGCATATGATTTTGTCAAATAAGTCTCAAGAGAAACACTGGTAAAGTTTAAGTCCCTCGCTGCTATTTCTGTCTCTTTGTTTCTTTTTGATGTTAAAGCAAAATATTTGTTGATTTCATCCCAATGTTGATATGCCTTCATGCCCTGACTATACAACTGATTTGGTACTCCCTCTATTGTCATTTCAACCTTTTCAATCTTTGGGTTGTAATAGGTTTCTGCGCTTGTTCTTTCTGGGTCTTCAAACAACATTAAAATACCTTTCATGCTCCGTGCTGGTACATTAATGTTGATGTTCCAAAGAGTATCAGATTTGTTTGCTATTATTTTTCTATGTCGCAAGATACGATTACGATAATACATAAATGACATCTTACCATTGATTTGCTGTCTTATTTGTCTGGATAATTCAACATCACTAACCATATCAAATTCCAAGCAGATATTTTTTATTACATAAGATGCATCAACATCACTGCTTTTGATAACTTTGTTATAATCGTTAAACGTTAATTCATATTCTAACCTATCACCAAGCCCCGCTTGATAAAATGGCATATGACTTTCTAACATTTCAAAGTCCAGTGGAATACAAAATCTATTTCCATAAGCTGCTGCTATAGCTTCATCTCCGGTGTCTGCGGAAGCATCTCCTGCGCTAACTCTATGTTTTAGCATGTTTGATTTACCAATACCTTGGTAAGCTGTGTTTAATCGTTCAGTAGGGCTTTTCCATAAATCTACATAACAATGATATATATCACTGTCATCTATTGACATGACCTCATTGCCACTTATTCTTATTGTCATTTTTTTCACAATTGTTCTACCCAGATTCTGGAATAGAGTAGCGTTGGCGTCTGTTCTGCTTTTAAGTTCTATTTCAAAGGCAAGACGAGCAGTACGTGGAACTATCACATCATTAGTACTTAGATTTGGAAATCTCACAAGCAGTTGCTGGTTTTGGTCTATTGTTGATGGATTATTAGTTATTACTACACTTGTGCGGATGCCTTTGGCACCATGAGGCTCTCTTAGTTTTCTATGAGGGCTGAGTTTGTTTCCGTAAGCTGACATTGTTTTTATTTTTTAAATATATTTTTTAAAATTAAATAAAATAAACAATGGCTGAAGGAGGATTTGAAAATCCTGCGTTTGATATGACTGAAGAAGACTTGGATAAAGCACTTGAAGACGAAATAATACAACCTGACTCAGAATTTCAGAGACAATTGTAAATGAAAATAACTATATTGATCAGCTTGAAGGAGAGATAAAACGAATGAACAGCTTAAACATAAACGGTGGTTAGTAGATGAATTTTATAAAGAATTTCACGATGATACCAGCGAAATTGATTATAAAATTTCAAAGTGGATAAAGGACAAATACGGTAGAATAATGTTATATGCAGTTCAGTTGGAACAGATGATGTTCACTTACTTATCATAGGGGAAATAGTGCAGTCAATTTTATGCGCTGGACACTTTAGTTAAAAAACATGGTATTGACTTTGTGAAAAACCACTTTAAAATGTATGATTATTTAGTTCCACGTGAAAGAGTTGCTCGGGGTAGTGCAGATCTTGCAACCTTATTAGAATCAAGAAATACCCTCACAAAAGGAGGTGAAAATATACCAATGCAAACTTTTTCAACAACTAAAGATGTACAAAATACAGTAGATGCTGTAAATACAATTGAGAGTAATTTGAGTAATATAATAGATGAAACTCATCCTAAAACTGCTGTTCAACCAGAAAGTCTAACACTGCCGAGAGATACGAGGTTTTAGATAAGAGGATTGCAAAGCTTCGTGGGAAACTACTAATAATCTCTCAAAGCTCACTGAGCTTGATAAAGGACTATAGCAAAAGAAAAACAAAAATTAGAACAGGTTAGCACCCCCGGGCAGGAGGATGAGTTTCAACAAGAGCGCATACGTGATAGGAAAAGAAAACTAAGAAGATGAAAAGAGTTCACGTCTTGATAGGCGGCGAGTGAAAACAAAAGAAGCATTTACGCAGTAATATAACAGGATATAAAGAAAATATAAATAAGGTGTTAAAAAAAGACACAACATTGGGTGAGAGAATATAAAAAAACATTATTCAGAGAGGCAAGGTATTACTATTGTTAGTATTTTGACTGCCTTTGGTATGATTATTGGGGTATTAGTTGATACATTATTCTACAACAGGAGGGAGGGACTGCACCTGTTCCATCTCCAAAGGCCTGGATCCATCAATTGTAAAGATTGGATAAAAAAACAACTATTTAATCTTGGTAAACTTCTTGCCACCTAGCTGGTAAAGCTGCTGGCTAGCACTTCAGGAGTTATTGGTGCAATAGTATCATGCTTTTATCTGCGACAGGTAATGTTATAATTGGCTTGGAACAATCTATGGGCTTTGCTTGTGTTTGTTTCGGGTTGTTATATGGGCAGCCAAAGAGTGGTTTAGTAAATCTCATAAATAAGTAATGCAGCAAGACCTAATTACTATAGTACCAACAATTATAGTTGTTTGTTATCTTACGTGTTCAATCGCTATTTTTTTGAATCTTCTGGTGGGTTATGTTTCACAGTTTAATATGTATTGATTTATCAAAGTCCGCAGAAATTTCTTTGTTGTGGTGCCTTGAAAAGGTTGAATATTTTTTGGTGGCACTGGTTTTACATTTACATCATTGTTCAATCCTAATGCTATGTGCATCGGTTGCTATTACAATTTCATTATTGCTCAGTTGTATTTTCCAATTCTTAATTCCATGTCACTCGGAGACATATACAATCCAACTTCTAAGACAAAATTTACTTTACTTCTTGCATATTTTAGAGTGTTTTTATATCTTGGAATTTGACTGGGCAAGTCGTATGGGGCTATTTATTGGCGTCCATCTACATTTGCTAAAAATGTTTTGTGCATCAATGCTGTCCCAGTTCCAAGTATATCTGTTCTTGTTTGTGATTGTGAGCCCAAGGATTGCCCAGCAGTATGTTCCTTATGCTGTCATTGATTCTTTTCTACTCCAGCTCTTGTAATCCAGATGAATAATCTAGTATAAAGTAGGACCACTATTGTCAGCCTCAGATCCTTGTGCAATGTAATCAATGTGGTATGTTTTATCACTCTCATAGACTGTAAAACTCATCCGTTTTGTTGTCGTATACAGTATTTACCAAGGATGATAACCAATATGTGTCAAGTAATTTAATTGTTCCTAGACCATTATTATAGCTTTGTTTCTGTCTCTCAGTCTGAATATAAATCAACGTTAAACCTCCTTGCATATCTCTCGTACGCGTTTCCGGTTATATGTGTTTTTAAAGCATTCACCAATTTGAGTACTTGCGGTAATGCTACAACTCATCCTCAAATAATATTCTTCTGACTTGGTAGTAGACATGAAATCGAAATACGAACCAACAAAGTAATCAGCTTTTAGATGATTGTTAAAAATAATACCACATCAGTTGTCGCAACACCAAATAGCAAAGTTTAACTGATTCTGCCAAAATAACATCCAATCTGTTCCTTTACGTTGGACTATAGCATCTGATTTGACGTATGGGAGTTTGTATTTTTCAAGACATTGCAAATGATGCTTTAAAGTCATTACGTCTGATGTAATGACTATGTTTTGATTTATTATATCTATCACTTTCTTGCTAAAAGTATTTATAATATTGAGCATCCGGGTTATATTTGAATTCTTAGAAATCATTTTTATTGTGTTTTTATATATATACTATTAAAAAAAATGTTTCATACAATTTCAAACATAAACAACTCTATTAATTTACAACAGTATATCGGATAATAGAAATGGAACTAAGCGCGTTGATAAAAAGTTTACATACACTATTGGTTTGGTTTAATATTAATCCTGAAACCATAAAGACACGAAACCCAGAATAAAAATAAACCATTTACCAGGTGGACTCTATAACTTTCAAGGACCTGTAGAAGATTTTTTAAATTGCTAAATGAAAAAATTATTCTGACAATAT
>JAWPHD010022006.1:0-26502 GCA_037043455.1 Cyrtodaria siliqua
CAGATAGGGACTACCCTAAGAAAATAGCAGACTCGCGTAAGCAACTATACACATGCACGGAAGCTTGAGAAGCAAGAGCAAGAAAGTCAAATACGATACCAGGCACAATTATTTATTGATGCAAATTGTGTCGATGGTTTGCGATCCTAAATAGGAGCAGGTTAACACATCAGAGGTCCGAAGCAAGCGTGACTCAAATACAAATATCGCGAGCAGTAAACTGAATATGAACCAAAGTGTGTATTCGCATAAAACAAATATCGATTCTTTGGCCGACTCTTCCACTGGCGAGTCTGAGAGTGAGAACGGAGCGAGCGTATTCTTGTTTCCTCGTTCCGTAAATACAAATATATCGAATAACAACGTTGGACACGCCCACCCAAAATGTCAAAACAAACCTATCACGTGACAGAGTCACCGGTGACACCGCGAACCCAGCAAGACAGACGACAAAATATACAAGTTACCTGGTAGTCTAGTTAAGTCAAGCTACATGGCCGTATTAAGCAAATCCATCCCAAAGGCCAAAAAGTCTAGTGTTAAACAGAACGCAAACAAATACAAGACAAGAAATCCGCGTATTCACATGTCTCGACTAACGGGGGCGGGACTTAAAAATAAAAGATAAATGATGCTTAAATGAAAGTTTGTAAACATTTTAGTAACTAAATACAATGGAGTTTACCGTTTGCTGAGATGACATTTAAGTGCATTTGTTTGAAAACAAAATGCCATTGTATAAAAAAAAAACAAAAAAAAACAACATCAGCTCAAATTAGTAGGGCAAGGTCATAGTTACAACTATTTCAAAATAGAATGTTTTGCCTTCAACAGATTAAGATGTAAACTATGTTTAAAGCATCCAGTGTATAATTATAGTTCACGAAAAAGTGATGTAAATGTAACAATTAAAGTTATCTGCCCTTTTCTTGGATGGTGAAGGTCATATCCACATTTGCCTTTTGAAACGTTGTGATGTACTACCCAAACGAAGTTTGAAAGGTCTTAGTGCATACAGTTTGTGAAAAGGTGACCTAAACGCGAAAGTTGAAGGTAAATATTATAAAGGTTATCTGCCCTTTGCTTGAAGAGTCAAGGTCACATCCACAGTTGCGATATACCACCCAAGATACAACTATAAACGAGGTTTGAAAGGTGTAGTGCATACATTTTGCGAGAATGTGACCTAAACGCAAATGTTGACGGTAAAAAATATTGTTTTATGCCCCTTTCTTTAAGGGTCAAAGTCACATCCACTTTTGCTTTGTCACATGCAATGTATCACTCAAGATACAACTATAAGCAAAATGTCTAGTGCATACAGTTTTTGAAAACGCAAAAGTTGAAGGTAAAAAATATAAGGTTGTCTGCCCTTTTCTTGGAGGGTCAATGTCACATCCACATTTGCTTTGTCACGTTGCGATATACCACCCAAGATACAAATACAAACAAGGACGCAAAAGTTGAGGGTACAAGTTATAAGGTTATCTGCCCTTTGCTTGGAGGGTCAATGTCACATCCACATTTGCTTTGTCACGTTGCGATATACCACCCAAGATACAACTACAAACAAGGACGCAAAAGTTGAGGGTACAAGTTATAAGGTTATCTGCCCTTTGCTTGGAGGGTCAAGGTCACATCCACATTTGCTTTGAACCATCCAAGATACAACTATAGGCAACGTTTGAATGATGTAGTGCATACAGTTTGCGAGTATGTGACCTAAACGCAAATGTTGACGGTAAAAATTATTAAGTTATCTGCCCCTTTCTTGGAGGGTCAAGGTCACATCCATATTTGCTTTGTTACATGCAATGTACCACTCAAAGAAATGTTTGAAAGGTCTAGTGCATACAGTTTGTGAAAAAAGTGACCCTAACGCAAAAGTTGAGGGTACAAGTTATAAGGTTATCTGCCCTTTGCTTGGAGGGTCAAGGTCACATCCACATTTGCTTTGAACCATCCAAGATACAACTATAGGCAACGTTTGAAAGATGTAGTGCTTACAGTTTGCGAGAAATTGACCTCAACGCAAAAGTTGAAGGTAAACATTATTAAGTTATCTGCCTTTTGCTAAGAGGTCAAGGTCACTCCCACATGTGCTTTGTCACGTTGCGATGTACCATCCAAGATACAACTATAAGCAAAGTTTGAAAGATCTAGTGCATACAGTTTGTGAAAAAGTGCCCTAAACGCAAAAGTTAAACGTACAAATTATTAAACTATCTGCCCTTTCCTTGCAGGGTCAAGGTCACTTGCACATTTTCGATGTACCACCAGGGTACAACTATAAGCAACGTTTGAAAGGTCTAGCGCATACAGTTTGTGAGAAAATGACCTAAACGCAAATCTTGAACTTTGATGCCTTCGCTTTCGACGCCCCGCCGCCGCCGGAAAAGCAACACCTATGTGTCTTCGAAAAGGCGAGACAAAAACCGATGCAAAATTATTGCACAAGAAGGACGTAAAAACAGAGTCACTTATGCGTAAAGGCAGGTCAGGAACTATTATTAGCCCAACACGGCAAAATCAAAGTGACAGCTGATCAGAGATCAAACTCGACAACACACCAGCAAGCGAATCAACTCAGCTGTAGGAAATACGAGGTTAACCATTATTAACTGTATCAAGTTTTATTTACTAAATGTCCAAGGACTTACTGGAAAAAAACTATATTAATGACAATACGACAAATTACAATATCACTTTGCTTAAAACACATTACATTTTATTATTTTGTGAGACATGGAGAAATCGTATATTGAATTATGACGGTTTTACCTGTTTTGTTTTAAATTGAAAAGATAAACATAATAATGCTCGTAGGGACAGTGGAGGACTTGTTGTTTATTTTTTCTAAGAAATATGTGAGTGACGATATCTTTGTTAAATCAGTAAATGATTGTTTACTATGGATTGAAATGAAAGGAAACATTTTTGTTTTAATGGATGATGTAATTGTATGTTTATGCTATAATATACCAATTGGTACCAGCCGAGAAGCGTTTCTTGAGCAAAATATGTTTGAGCTCATAGCATGTATAGCGGACGATATTCTTTTTATAAAAAATAAGTACAATAATGCTTTATTATTGCAGGAGATTCAAAGGCAAGGGTTAGTAATTTGTGAGTTTATGTTGAAAATGAGTATTAAATCACTATTTGTTACCTGACGATAACGTTCCAGACAATATTATGCTTAGGTTTTCACAAGATAGTCATATAAATGAATCTGGTACTGAGCATTTAAATGTGTGTAAACTTACCGGTATATTTAGTAAATATACATGTGTTAAGAATGCTCGATGCAGTGTAGTAGGTTATATGCTATGCCGTCCATATTTATTGAACTATTTAACAGAATCTTTAATGATGAACCAAATATTTTGTCAGATCATTGTGTTTTACATTTTTTATTAGGAAATATGCTTCCATCAGATACAGAAGAGAACTCTGCAATGGATAACAATTTTGTCATTATCAATGGAATACTGATAAAGAGGATATATACTCAGACTTGCTTAAAAGCGATGGTAAAAAATACAAATTAGATTATATAACTGTAAATATAGCATCAGTCCTTAACCATGTTGAAGTTGATAACAATATTGATTGTTTTTATAATTACATGGATAATATGTGTAGCCCGTTGTTTAAAATAAATGTAAGCAGTATATAAACACTAATAGTAAGCTTGCGAAGCCATGGTTTGATGGTACTTGTAAAGAAATCAGTTTTATGAGAAATTGAATTACTATAGGAACGACAAATCAGAAAATAATAGAAAACACATGACACAGGCCAGTAGAAAATAAAATTTAATAGGAAATTACATAAGAAATAAAAAAACATATATGATAAAGGGACAACACTTAAATTAGAAAAAATGAGATTTCAAAATGCCAAAGACTATTGGAAATTACTAAAAGATCTTACGACTAGTAAATCTTCAACTAAATTAACAGCTACAAACTTTGCTGTTTATTTCAAATCAATAAATGATCATGACTCTGTTTTCTTTCAACTTGACGAAGATGTTTTAAAGTTTAACGAGTGGTACCTAAATGGGAAATTACAGGATATGTTTTCTGAACTGAACAATGAAATCGCGCTCGAGGAAATAAAAAGGCATGCAGAGAATTGCGCTGCGGACGTTCCGGCGGCCCAGATTTAATAATAAATGAATTTTTAAAATGTCGAATTGATTATATCATTTTGGTTATTTGTTTGAACTATTTAATACAATTTACGATTTCGAATACTTTCCAAAAAATGTGTACAGAGGGAGGGATATGTTGTACCATTACAAAAAAAGGGCAATGGTAAATGATGTGGAAAACTATCGGGGAATAACATTATGTAGCCATTTCGGTAAAGTCTTTACACGAATACTAAATAACAGATAGAATAAATGGGTAGATGATTGTCATATTTATGTTGAGGCGCAAGCGGGTTTTAGAAAGAACCTGGGAAGAGTAGACAACATCTTTATTCTACATGGTGTTATAAAGCCACGGGTATGTATTGGTATGTTGTAGCATTTTTAACACTAAATAGGCTTTACGCTATAACTAGCGCGCACACACAAACTAAACCAGCGCTAAATAACAAGATATGGTTGTTTTGAGGCGAAGTATTAGTTTCATATTGATAACATACAGTATTACACCAGGCAATGTTAATTTACACGTGCGACAAGATGGACTATATATCTTGAATTGCGTTCAAATATGTTAAAGTTATTTTGCCTCATAATACATGGTAGTTCGTTTACTATTTTCTCAAGTAGCGTTATAGTTCAGTGGATGTAGCATCTGCCTTAAAATCAGTAGGTCGTGTGTCCGAGCCCCGAAAGAGGCTAACTTTTGTTCTGAAAAACTACTGTTACATGTGTATAGGTACGATGTGCACTGGTCGATGTCTATACAGAATATGATTTCCTGCAATACATTTGGTCGCTTAAATACCCGATTCTGGTGAACATGAAGTTACGAATAGGGACAGGCCTACAAAGAAGAAAACGATTAATATAGAGACTGTGTAGCTTTAAGGGTAAGACGGACGCGACCCCGACTGAGCTAAATGGGATTGTTAGATGACGCAATACATACTGTAGTGAAAATATAGTGCGCTAATGTGTATCACGTGAGCAACATAAATGTAAATAAAGCGGTTCGAGCATGTTAAAAAAATAGATAAAATATTGTTTTCTTTTTTTTCAATTAACGAATCTATTACTTCATGCTTAGTTAGGTCTATGCTCATGTTTCCATGTATACTTTTCATTAAATAAAAATCTGACAGTAATTGCGAGTACTCAAATATACTTTACAATGGCCGTTTGAATCAAAGCGATCATGACAAAGGATCTTACGAATTGTGTCACCATAGACATGAGGTTGTGATAGTCCTTATCGAGGAATGGAATTTGATATTTTAACAGCAGATCAAGGTTAAGATAATAACATTTTCTCGCGATTCTTTAGTTTATGGCAACGGTAGCCTTTGATGGATTAGCTTTAAGTTATACACCGTTTACGAATATTAAAGTCCTCAGCAAACCTTCTAACTATAAGTTTCAACTTTTCGAATTTTGTCTTACTGCCTCGGAAATAACGAAACTGGCAAACATTAGTGATTAGAGCGAGTCATTTCATAAAATAATTAGTTCAATCTCTCTTCAAGTGAAAACTGAACTAACTTGCGTGTTCGTGCAGATGCTGTCGAGAATATTGTATCTACTTATGCACTCAGTAATTGAATAATACGAATAACATTTAATTGTGAAGTTCTTGCTTGCGTGTCTTAAGGGATCCAATATTCATTTGTGGGCGGAAAAAGCTAAACTTTGTTTGTTGATGACTGTCGTCCTTGAATGCTAATTTTCCTTCTGTTCGATTGTTATATCTACTTTTACATGGGAGACAAAATACATAACTTTAACTCACTTTACTACAAGATCGCCCGTAACATGTGATGACATGTACTCCTACTGTTTTATTACAACTGTCAGTCTGGAATAGACCTGTACAACTAACTACGGTAACAATTACGGTAAGGAATACCGACTAAAACAGAGGGGTTTTGTATTTAATGTTGAAATGAAAGGCACTACATTTTGAGTTTTCTGTACATTTATTGGTGCAATATAATCAACAGTTTGGAATATGTAAAGCAATGTATTGCATACGCATTTACAATCTCCGTTTGCTTTCAATGTAGCGGTACATCATACTCGGTTTATATATCCCTGCTCATTCGTTTTGCGAGAGCTTGTAATGATGTTATAGACTTCAATGATCAAAATCCAGTTATTACAAAACTTCTTCATCAGGGTTTTCGTTATCACAAACTATGTAGATCTTTCTCAAATTCTGCCGCCGCAACGAAAATCTACTGGAGAAGTACAATACCAATATTAAAACACTTCTGCGAATAGGATTATCACAATCCTTATTTTATAGAGATGTGGTCTATAAACTTCTTGCGGGTTTCTGACCACTTTACAAAATGAATCAGGAAGTTCGACAGAAAAGGATACGACCCTTTAATATTATTGCATGTTAAGTGATTGACCCCTCTACAGTCAGTTAATACGCTTCACTTTTCTCTTACTGTTACTGGATAACATCTTGGGTTTCTATGATTGCACCTACTGAAACCCCGACCAAGGGAGGTAGGTGCAAGCTTTCGTCCCTTGGGTTTTCTGGTCGTACCCTAGATTGGTTTTCTCTGTGTCTGCAATTCCTATTGTTGTTCAGTACAATGCTGGATAAATCCTGAGATGTGTCTTATTTTTTTATTTCATATAGCTTTACAACAACATCTTAGTGTTTCTTTTGTTAGTTTCTCTGTATATAGACTTTATTGTTAGATAATTCCTTTTGATGGGATGTAATTTTGTTTACACTGTATTGTCCTTTTGGGCGCAGAAGACAGGATAATAGCGAGGATTGTGTACACATAAAATCGATTCAATCTAATATGTAGGCCTTATTGCCTACTGACCGTTCCAGGTCTGTAACCCTGTCTTCACCACCCTTTCTGTTGTATTTTGTCTTTTTCATTGTATAATTAATTAAATAGTATTCCTTGTTTGCAGTACAGTGCGGACCTAAGATGCCATTGCGTTTGGACGCTGTGGTATCTATAGGACCCTGACTATCATGTATCTTGTGTGTATATGTAGCTTTCACAGAACACAGTCAACCAAAAACGCGCATTGAAACAAACAACAATACGTATTGCACTAATAATATCAAGCAAGGAACGTGACATCACACACACAAACGGGCTACCATCTTAAGACGGTCAGTGGCAAAACACCCACTGGTTTTATAACAGGTTCTGTGTTGCACCAAACCACACTGTTACCTTATTGCTATCCCAATGAAACGGGACAGTGTAAAAAAACAAACCCATCAAGGTATATTTTTTAACAAACATAGCAGTATTAATGACAATATATGTATACCATAGGTGAATACTAGTTTGATCTTCGAAAAGCCGTGTATTAGAATGAATGTCAGAAGCAATGTCTATATAAATTAGGAATACAAGAGGGCCGAGGACAGACGCAATCAAGCCGGTGTAATTGTGGAACTCCAGCATCGATGGAACTCCATCTAGATTCAGCACCGAGAATAATTTCCCACTGACTACGTTTTTCAAGGTAATTGATGAATCAAGATATGAGATCAGCTAAAATACTGGCAGGATTGCAACACAGTATCCCCCTATGTAATTAAAGGCACAACTAAATCATTGGTTTAAACATATTTCATTTCAACATATATATTGGTACAGTACATAGTTAATAGGATTGGAAAGAAAGAAAAATCGTAATGAGTTCCTCTCCTCTTAGTGCCAATATGCAAACACATCGTTTAAATGCGATTTAAATATATATGCAGAAGGATAACATAAAATAAAAAGTAGCATTCTGGTCCATATAATCTCCAGTCAGAAACAACCTTCAAAACAATTAAGAAACTTACAAGATACACTATAGATACAAATGTTACTAGGTAACATTAAATGTCAGTATTAAAAAAGTATGGATATAAAAATCGGACAGGAAAAGTAACATTCAAGGACGACAGTCAACCACATACACACACAGACACAAAAAAAAACTTTAAAGATGAATGAAGGGCCAAATAAGACATCACACAAACAAAAGAAAGCCATGAACACAGTGTACTGTACTCAGTGCCGTCCATCCTTTCCTATCTAATGGCTTTCGAATCAAATTCCATTTGAAGTAAATGGATTCTCAGCAGCTGAGTACCCAGTAACAGCTAACTGCTTGCATCCAATACCAATTTATTTACATCTAATAATAACGAACGTCTGCGACTGACATCTGAATAAGAAAGATTCTTTACTGAAATCTTATTTAAATTAACGGATCATACGCACTAAAAGGCAGGAATCTGAAACTTACCACGATGCTTATAAATGCAAAATGACAGAAAATCACACAGATGATCATCTATAGTTTATTACTGCCAACTATAAAATGAAAGGTTATATAATACAGTCAAGCTTTAATTTAAAGTTTCAATAACTATACTTTAGACAAACTGTTTAATAAATTATTCTTAGTGCGAATTATAACACCCATTTTCTCCCATTATATCATATTATAGTGATCAACAGATTGTATGCATGATCATCAACACTACAACACACCATGTTACTCATCTGTATAAGTAGCTATAAAAGTCAAACAAAACATACAGCGTTCAGTAGTTAATGTCTGTCTTCCATCTTCACTTATCCTGACTTGAACAGCTTATGCTGTTCTTGCTGCGGCTAATGTCAAGTGAGCACGAGTGTTGTTTGTCTCTATTCATAACCTCTCTTTACTTCCTCCTAAGACTAGGTTTTCGTTTCATAATGTAACATCGGGAATTCAAGAATGTCGTAATAAATTTGTTTTAGTTCCTGCTGAAAAAGCAGCTAATAATGTAATTATTGTTTGACATGTTTGACGCCTAAATTACGTTACTATTTTATCTCTGGAACTCATTGCGATTGTTGATGTCTCCATTCAGGTTTGTAGTGCCCTTAATGGATTCTCGTATTGCTCTGGCTTCTGCAAGTCATTTATTTCTTGCGTTGTTGCTTTATAAGATTTGGTTTAATTTCATAAATATAAAAATCGAACTGGAAAAGTAGCGTTCAAGAAAGACAGTCAATCACAAACACACGCAGAAACAAAGAACAGCTTTAAAGATGAACAACATGCCAAATTAGACATCACAAACACATAAAGGTTTTGCGTAAAATGATACCAACGTGTTTTATTCAAACAACGTAAGCGTTGATCAGCAGGAAACGTTGCACCTGTTATCCAATCGTATCTAGAACCACCAGCCGACAGGACCGTGACGCTCCAATAGGCTTGTTCGTTCCATATATGACTTGATTAACTTGTCCCGTCAAGGGGAAGTAACTTCGCTATAACTGTTTTGTGAAACTGTATTGTCGACTTGGTGTTACAGAAATGACTGAATAACACTTGTCCTTTCAAGGGAAAGTAACTTTAAAAGAATTGGTTTCTTTCGTTCCAATCCTATACTTTATTGTAATATAACACACATGCTATCCGAGTAGATATGAGAGTCGAACAGGAAATGAATGTAGCATTCAAGGACTATATCTAGACTATTAACATTGTATTATGAAACGATCACTTTAAGCCTTTTTAGTTTCGTCGCATTGCAAAGCAAATACAAATACAAATAAACGTTTGAGAAAAGCTGTTTTTACTATGTTACGATGGAGATTTTGGGTGAAAGATCGATTCTGTATATAACCAGGTTAATCTTCAATCAAATTGAACATTTATCGTGTATTATTTATTTCATTAAATTTACGACGGGTTAGGGTTAGGGTTAGCTCATGTCACGAGGTAGATTTTGTTTCTAATTTAAACGAAATCACAGCTTATATATGGAAAGTATTACCGTCTGACAGAACCTCAATAGCATCAACGGCTAGGAATTTTATTTCATCCTGAAACTAAGTAGAAATTTCGAAAATATAAACAACTTGTTCTTAAATAAATTTTCGAACTGCTTCAAGAGAGAATATCTATACTGAGTATGTCTGTTTTCAAATCTGATTTGTTTCAAGTTAATTTACAATCAGTTACCATTTCAAAATGGCCCAGTTACCGCACACTCAGAGGTGATATATGAGGTCGTGTTATTGTTGAATACATAGTTTAATAACTGTCAGCATTACATGTCGTGTTTATTCAAGAATTTTGGAAAAGATGATATAAACTAAGGAACAATTGTGTCTAGTCTACGTCACACATACGTTCGCCTTCCCTTTCAAAATCAATGTCAGTACATATAGGGTGTACGTGACATATATGATGGCAACGATAAAACAGTTTATCATGCAGATATGCACTTTTCTGCCTAATAAAAGGGTGACCTATTAAGGTTTGCTTTAATTAGGCACTGACCAATAAAGCAAATCAATGCGGAATCCCTCGGCGTTTATTGTACGTAACGTTTTCTGACGTCATGCACGTAATGTTGCCTGACGTCATAAAACAAACAAAAAACAACAACATGGCGACATCCTCGATAAACGTACCATTCTGAGAAATAGGTAATAATAGTAACTCATACAGAAAATATGGATATTCTACATGATAAATAAAATATTATGTCAGTGCCTTTTACTATCAAGTTTATTAGCCGATGCTTAGAAAACGAAGAATGGCGAGGCTCTGTCGAGCCATTCTTCGTTTACGTGCCGAGCCTAATAAGCCTCGCCTAATAAACTTGATAGTAAAAGGCACTGAAATAATGTTCTCTATTTATTTACAAAACGTTTTAATACCAGTAAATGTGTGTCCTCTCATGGACTGACTCAGCCTAACAGTGTCTGCTACCTTTCTCTCGTGAGTATTCTCGCTGCTTTCATACGATCCGTTCTTCAGTATTTATTGGCATTCAACTTTCATTTGGCTGTGTGACGGCTTTAAATGTTCATCCGACTACGATTCAAAACTGTTATTACTTACTTGTCATTTTGTATATCTTTGTAGCTTTAAAGTAGAATATCCCGTTTATGCATATGATAGGAGGCACGAGGTGTTGCATAACATATTACATTGTTTGTTACATTAAAGAGAACACTATTTTGTCAAAACTGGTGTTATGATCCATGTTATCTACAAGAGCTGGTAGACTGAACATTCTGTCCGAAAAATTATTCACCTTTTAGGATATTATACTGGTCAGATTAATAATGTGGGCAAACTACTCTTGATTCGTATTTACTCGGGAGCCAATACTTGAATATATATTTATATTGCATGACGTTGTTTATTGACTGAACTTTATTTAAAGAGTAATTTAAACAAGATCACTTTTCATATCGTGATTCATGACATCCGCACTGTAGATGTTATTTTATTATTTAGATTTTTATGTTTTAGTCGTTATGATTTGCTTTTAATTTTAGCTGCGCTTTGCCAAGCAACAACGATAAATAAAGTATGACTCATTTATATGAATTTAACATTATATATATTGCAAGTCATTATGGCAATTATAACTATAACAATAATGACGGTGGTACCGAATACACATATAGCTACATGACAGTAAACACCATATATAGCTACACAACGATGACAGTAGAATACGCATATAGCTACACAATGATGACAGTAGAATTAGCATATAGCTACACAATGATGACAGTAGAATACGCATATAGCTACACAAAGATGACAGAAGAATACGCATATAGCTACAAAATGATGACAGTAGAATACGAATACAGCTACACAAGGATGACATTATAATACGCATATAGCTACACAATGATGCCAGTAGAATACGCATATAGCTACACAATGATGACAGTAGAATACGCATATAGCTACACAATGATGAC
The DNA here is from genome assembly GCA_037043455.1 of Cyrtodaria siliqua. Lineage (NCBI taxonomy): Eukaryota > Metazoa > Mollusca > Bivalvia > Adapedonta > Hiatellidae > Cyrtodaria > Cyrtodaria siliqua. The sequence continues at coordinate 11,932 of JAWPHD010022006.1, forward strand.
AGTAGAATACAAATATAGCTACACAAGGATGACAGTAGAATACGCATATAGCTACACAATGATGACAGCAGAATACGCATACTACTACACAATGATGACAGTAGAATACGCATATAGCTACACAACGATGACAGTAGAATACGCATATAGCTACACAACGATGACAGTAGAATACGCATATAGCTACACATCGATGACCCCAGAATACGCATATAGCTACACAACGATGCCAGTAGAATACGCATATAGCTACACAATGATGACAGTATAATACGCATATAGCTACACAATGATGACAGTAGAATACGCATATAGCTACACAATGATGACAGTAGAATACGCATATAGCTACACAATGATGAGAGTGGAATACACATATAGATACAAAGGGATAACAGTATAATACGTATATAGCTACAACGGGTTGACAGTAGAATACGCATATATCTACACAACGATGACAGTAGAATACGCATATCGCTACACAACGATGACAGTAGAATACGCATATAGCTACACAGCGATGACAGTAGAATACGCATATTTATAAAGAATGATGCCAATAGAATAAGCATATAGCTACACAATGATGACAGTAAAATACGCATATAGCTACACAACGATGACAGTATAATATGCATATAGCTACACAACGATGACAGTAGAATACGCATATAGCTACACAACGATGACAGTATAATACGTATATAGCTACAAAATGATGACAGTAGAATACGCATACAGCTACACAAAGATGCCAGTAGAATACGCATACAGCTACACAATGATGCCAGTATAATACGCATACAGATACACAATGATGAAAATAGAATACGCATACAGCTACACAATGTTGCCATTAGAATACGCAAATAGCTACACAATGATGACAGTAGAATACGCATACAGCTACACAATGATGCCAGTAGAATACGCATTCAGCTACACAATGATGCCAGTATAATACGCATACAGCTACACAATGATGACAGTAGAATACTCATATAGCTACACAATGATGACCGTAGAATACGTATCTAGCTACGAAATGATGACATTAGAATACGCATATAGCTACAAAGGGATAACATTAGCATACGCATACAGCTACACAATGATGACAGTATAATACGCATATAGCTACATATTGATGCCAGTAGAATACGCATATAGCTACACAATGATGCCAGTAGAATACGCATATAACTACACAATGATGACAGTAGAATACGCATATAGCTACAACGGGTTGACAGTAGAATACGCATATAGCTACACAATGATGACAGTAGAATACGCATATAGATACGAACTGATGACGATATAATACGCATATAGCTACACAACGATGACATTATAGTACGAATACAGCTACAAAATATGAACGTAGAATACGCATTCATCTACAGTGAGATGAACGTAGGATACAATATAACTACACGTTGATGAAATTTGAATTCGTACATACATGTACCTAAACAATAAAAACAGTAGAGTACGCATATAGCTACACATAGATGACAGTTGAAAACGCATACATATTCAAAATGATGACAGTAGAGTACGCATATAGCTAGAAAAGGATGGCAGTAGAGTACGCATACAACTACAAAACGATGACAGTAGAGTAATCATATAGCTACAAAGGGATCATAATAGAATATGCACTGTGATGACATTAGCATACGCATGTAGCTACAAAGGCATGGCAGTAGAATACGCATGTAGCTACAAAGGGATGGCAGTAGAGTAGGCATATAGCTACAATAGGATGGCAGTAGAATACGAATATAGTTACAATGGGATGACAGTAGAATAGGCATCTAGCTACCAAAGGATGGCAGTATAGTTGGTATATACAGCTACAAAAGGATGGCAGTAGAATAGGCATGTAGCTACAACGGGATGACAATAGAGTAGGCATGTAGCTACAACGGGATGGCAGTAGAGTAGGCATATAGCTACAAAGGAATGACAGTAGTGTAGGCATGTAGCTACAAAGGGATGGGAGTAGAGTAGGCATATAGCTACAAAGGGATGACAGTAGAATAGGCATGTAGCTACAAAGAGATTGCAGTAAAATACGCACGTAGCTACAATGGGATGACAGTAAAGTCGGCATATAGCTACAAAGGGATGGCAGCAGAGTAGGCATGTAGCTACAAAGGGATGGCAGTAGAGTAGGAATGTAGCTATAAGAGGATGACAGTAGAATAGACATGTAGCTACAAAAGGGATGACAGTAGAATAGACACGTAGCTACAAAGGTATGGCAGTAGAATAGGTATATAGCTTTAAAAAGATGGCAGTAGAATAACCATACAGCTACAAAGGGATGTCACTAAAATAGGAATGTAGCTACAATGGGATGACAGAAGAGCAGGCATATAGCTACAAAGGAATGGCAGTAGAGTACGCATGTAGCTACAAACAGATGACAGTAGAGAATCAATATAGCTACAAAGGGGTGGCAGTAGAATAGGCATGTAGCTACAATGGGATGACAGTAGAGTAGGCATAGAGCTACAAATGGATGGCAGTAGAATACGCATGTAGCTACAAAGGGATGGCAGTATAATAGGTATATAGCTACAAAGAGATGGCAGTAGATTACGCATGTAGCTACAAAGGGATGGCAGTAGAATACGCATGTAGCTACACTGGGATTACAGTAGAATATGCATGAAGCTACAAAGGGATGACAATAGAATAGGTATATAGCTACAAAGAGAAGGCAGTAGATTACGCATGTAGCTACAAAGGGATGGCAGTATAATACGCATGTAGCTACACTGGGATGACAGTACAGTAGGCATATAGCTGAAAAGGGATGACAGTAGAATAGGCATGGAGCTACAATGAGATGACAGTAGAGTAGGCATATAGCTACAAAGTGATGATAGTAGAATAGGCATGTAGCTACAATGGGATGACAGTATAATAGGCATGTAGCTACAATGGGATGACAGTAGAGTAGGCATATAGCGAAAAAGAGATGACAGTATAATAGGCATTTAGCTACAATCGGATGACTGTAGAGTACTCATATAGCTACAAAGAGATGACAGTAGAATAAGTATGTAGCTACAATGGGATGACAGTGGTTGTAGGCATATAGCAATAAAGGGATGGCAGTAGAATAGACATGTAGCTACAATGGGAGAAGAGTAGAGTAGGCATATAGCTACAGAGGGATGATAGAAGAATAGACATGTAGCTACAATGGGATGACAGTAGAGTAGGCATATAGCTACAAAATAATGGCAGTAGAATAGGCATGTAGCTACAATGAGATGACAGTATAGTAGGCATATAGCTACAAAGGGATGACAGTAGAGTAGGCATATAGCTACAAAGGGATGACAGTAGAATATGCATGTAGCTACAATGGGATGACAGTAGAATACGCATATAGTTACAATGGTATGACAGTACAATAGGCAAAGAGCTACAAACGGATGGCAGTAGAGTAGGCATGTAGTTACAATGGGATGGCAGTAGAGTAAGAATGTAGCTATAAGGGGATGACAGTAGAATAGATATGTTGCTACAAAAGGGATAACAATAGAATAGACATATAGCTACAAATGTATGGCAGTAAAATAGGCATATAGCTTTAAAAGGATGGCAGTAGAATAACCATATAGCTACAAATCGATGACACTAAAATAGGCATGTAGCTACAATGGGATGACAGAAGAGTAAGCATATAGCTACAAAGGAATGGCGGTAGAATACGCATGTAGCTACACAGGGATGACAGTAGATTACCAATATAGCTACAAAGGGATGGCAGTAGAATAGGCATGTAGCTAAAATGGGATGACAGTAGAGTAGTCATAGAGCTACAAAAGGGTGGCAGTAGAATAAGTATGTAGCTACAAAGGGATTACAGTAGAATATGCATGTAGCTACAAAGGGATGACAGTAGAATAGGTATATAGCTACAAAGAGATGGCAGTAGAATAAGCATGTAGCTACAAAGGGATGGCAGTAGAATACGCATGTAGCTACACTGGGATGACAGTAGAGTAGGCATATAGCCAAATAGGGATGACAGTAGAATAGGCATGGAGCTACAATGAGATGACAGTAGAGTAGGCATATAGCTACAAAGTGATGATAGTAGAATAGGCATGTAGCTACAATGGGATGACAGTAGAGTGGCATATAGCGAAAGGGGATGACAGTAGAAAAGACATGTAGCTACAATCGGATGACAGTAGGGTACTCATATAGCTACAAAGGGATGACAGTAGAATAAGTATGTAGCTACAATGGGATGACAGTGGTATTAGGCATATAGATACAAAGGGATGGCAGTAGAATAGGCATGTAGCTACAATGGGATGACAGTAGAGTAGGCACATAGCGAAAAAGGGATGACAGTAGAATAGGCATGTAGCTACAATCGGATGACAGAAGAGTACTCATATAGCTACAAAGAGATGACAGTAGAATAAGTATGTAGCTACAATGGGATGACAGTGGTTGTATGCATATAGCTACAAAGGGATGGCAGTAGAATAGGCATGTAGCAACAATAGGATGACAGTAGAGTAGTCATATGACTACAAAGGGAAGACAGTACAATAGGCATGTATCTACAATGGGAGGACAGTAGAGTAGGCATATAGCTACCAAAGGATGACAGAAGAATAGGCATGTAGCTACAATGGGAGGACAGTAGAGTAGGTATATAGATACAAAGGAATGGCAGTAGAATATGCATGTAGCTACAATGGGATGACAGTATAGTAGGCATATAGCTACAAAAATACGACAGTAGAGTAGGCATATAGCTACAAAGGGAGTACAGTAGAGTAGGCATATAGGTACAAAGGGATGACAGTAGAATATGCATATAGCTACAATGGGATGACAGTAAAATACGCATATAGCTACAAAGGGATGGCAGTAGAATAGGCATATAGCTACAAAGAGATGGCAGCAGATTACGCATGTAGCTACAGCGAGATGACAGTAGAATACGCATATAGCTACAAAGGGATGACAGTAGAATAGGCATATAGTTACAATGGGATGACAGTAGAATACGCCTGATGTTACAATGGGATGACAATAGACTCAGCATATAGCTACAAAAGGGATGACAGTATAATTGGCATGTAGCTACAAAGGGATACAAAAGGGATGACAGTATAATTGGCATGTAGCTACAAAGGGATGACAGTAGAGTACGCATAAAGTTACAATGGGAAGACAGTAGAATAGGCATATAGCTACAAAGGGATGGCAGTAGAATACGCATGTAGCTACAATGAGATGACCGTTGAATACGCATAGAGCTACACAGGGATGACAGTAGAATCGGCATATAGTTACAATGGCATGAAAGTAGAATAGGCATATAGCTACAAAGGGATTGCAGTAGAATACGCATGTTGTTACAATGGGATGACAGTAGACTCAGCATATAGCTACAAAGGGATGGCAGTAGAGTAGGCATGTAGCTACAAAGGGATGGCAGTAGAGTAGGCATGTAGCTGAAAGGGGATGACAGTAGAATAGGCATGTAGGTACAAAGGAATGGTAGTAGAGCAGACATGTAGCTAAAATGGGATGACAGTAGAATAGGCATGTACCTACAAAGGGATAACAGTAGAATAGACATGTAGCTACAAATGTATGGCAGTAGAATAGGCATATAGCCACAAAAGGATGACAGTAGAAAAGCCATATAGCTACAAAGGGATTGCAGTAGAATAGGCATGTAGCTACACTGGGATGACAGAAGATTAGGCATATTGCTACAAAGGGATGGCAGTAGAATACGCATTTATCTACAAAGGGATGACAGTAGAGTAGGCATATAGCTACAAAGGGATGGCAGTAGAATAGGCATGTAGCTACAATGGGTTAACAGTAGAGTAGGCATATAGCTACAAAGGGATGGCAGTAGAATACGCATGTAACTACAAAGGGATGACAGTAAAATATGCATGTAGCTACAAAGAGATGACAGTACAATAGGCATATAGCTACAAACAGTTGGCAGTAGAACACGCATGTAGCTACAAAGGGATGGCAGTAGAATACGCATGTAGCTAAAAAAGGGGTGAAAGTAGAGTAGGCATAAAGCTACAAATGGATGCCAGTATAATAGGCATATAGCTACAATGGGATGGCAGTAGAATAGGCAAGTAGCCACAATGGGACAACAGTAGAGTAGGCATATTGCTACAAAGTGTTGACAGTAGAATAGGCATGTAGCTACAATGGGATGACAGTAGAGTTGGCATATAGCTACAAAGGGATGACAGTAGAGTTGGCATATAGCTACAAAGGGATGACAGTAGAGTAGGCATATAGCTACAAAGGGATGACAGTAGAGTAGGCATATAGCTACAAGGGGATGACAGTAGAGTAGGCATGTAGCTACAATGGGATGATAATAGCGTAGGCAAATATAAGTACAAAGGGATGACAGTAGAATAGGCATATAGCTACAATGGGATGACAGTAGAATACGCATATAGTTACAATGATAGGACAGTAGAATAGACTTATAGCTACAAACGGAAGGCACTAGAGTTCGCATATAGTTACAATGGGATGACAGTCTAATAGGCATATAGCTACAAACGGATGAATATAGAGTACGCATGAAGTTACAATGGGATGACATTAGAATAGGCATATAGCTACACAGGGATGGCAGTAGAATACGCATGGAGCTACATTGATATGACAGTAGAATACGCATAAAGCTACAATGGAATGACAGTATAGACAAGCCTATAGCTACAAAGGGATGGCAGTAGAGTAGACATGTAGCTACAAAGGGAGCGCTGTGGTCTAGTGGTAGAGCGTTGGACCCATGATCCAAAAGTCGTGGGTTCGATTCCCGCCATTGCCATATGCGTTGTGTCCCTGAGCAAGACATTTTGTCTGCTTTGCTTAGTACTGGTTCTACCCAGGAAGACATCGAGAGTGATTCATATAAGTTCATAGAGCTTTCGTTACACTCGATGTAAAATAAATAAGTATAAACTAAAGGGATGGCAGTAGAGTAGACATGTAGCTACAAAGGGATGGCAGTAGAGTAGGCATGTAGCTACAAGGGGATGACATTATAATAGGCATGTATCTACAAAGGGATGAAAGTAGAATAGACATGTAGCTACAAAGGTATGGCAGTAGAATAGGCATATAGCTACAAATGGACGGCAGTAGAATAGCCGTATAGTTACAAGGGGATGACAGTAGAATACACATGTATCTACAATTGGATGACAGTAGAGTAGGCATATAGCTACAAAGAGATGACAGTTAAATAATATAGCTAAAAAGAGTTGGCAGTCGAACACGCATGTAGTTACAAAGGGATGGCAGTAGAATACGCATGTAGCTAAAAAGGGATGAAAGTAGAGTAGGCATATATCTACAAAGGGATGGCAATAGAATAGGCATGTAGCTACAATGCGATGACAGTAGAGTAGGCCTATAGCTACAAAGGGATCACAGTAGAATAGGCATGTAGCCACAATTGGATGACAGTAGAGAAGGCATATAGCTACAAAGGGATGGCAGTAGAATATGCATGTAACCACAATGGGATGACAGTAGAGTAGTCATATAGCTACACAGAGGTCACAGTAGAATAGGCATGTAGGTACAATTGGATGACAGTAGAGTAGGCATTTAGCTACAAAGGGATGGCGGTAGAATAGGCATGTAGCTACAATGGGATGACAGTAGAGTAGGCATATAGCTACAAAGGGATGACAGTAGAATAAACATGTAGCTACAAATTTATGGCAGTAGAATAGGCATATAGCTACAAAAGGACGCCAGTAGAATAGCCGTATAGCTACAAAGGGATGACATTAGAGTAGGCATATAGCTACAATGGGTTGACAGTAGAGTAGGCATATAGCTACAAATGGATGGCAGTAGAATACGGGTGTAACTACAAAGGGATGACAGTACAATATGCATGCAGCTGCAAAGGGATGCCAGTAGAATAGGCATATAGCTACGAAGAGTTGGCAGTAGAACACGCAAGTAGCTACAAAGGGATGGCAGTAGAATACGCGTGTAGCTACAAAGGGATGACAGTAGAATACACATGTAGCTAAAAAGGGGTGAAAGTAGAGTAGGTATCTAGCTACAAAGGGATGGCAGTATAATAGGCATAACGATACAATGGGATGGCAGTAGAATAGGCATGTAGCCACAATGGGACGACAGTAGAGTAGGCATATAGCTACAAAGCGATGATAGTAGAATAGGCATGTTGCTACAATGGGATGACAGTAGAGTTGGCAAATAGCCACAAAGGGATGACAGTAGAGTAGGCATATAGCTGCAAAGGGATGGCAATAGAGTAGGCACAAAAGTACAAAGGGATGACAGTAGAATAGGCATGTAGCTACAATGGGATGACAGTAGAATACGCATATAGTTACAATGATAGGATAGTAGAATAGGCATATAGCTACAAACGGATGGCAGTAGAGTTCGCATATAGTTACAGTGGGATGACAGTGTAAAAGGCATATAGCTACAAACGGATGAATGTAGAGTACGCATGAAGTTACATTGGGATGACAGTAGAATAGGCATATAGCTACACAGGGATGGCAGTAGAGTACGCATGCAGCTACATTGACATGACAGTAGAATACGCATATAGCTACAATGGGATAACAGTAGAATAGGCATATAGTTACAAATGAATGGCAGTAGAGTAGACATGTAGCTACAAAGGGATGGCAGTAGAGTAGACATGTAGCTACAAAGGGATGGCGGTAGTGTATGCATGTAGATACAAGGGGATGACATAAGAATAGGCATGTAGCTACAAAGGGATGAAAGTAGAATAGACATGTAGCTACCAATGTATGGCAGTGGAATAGGCATATAGTTACAAAAGGACGACAATAGAATAGCCGTATAGATACAAGGGGATGACAGTAGAATAAACTATTATCTACAATTGGATAACAGTAGAGTAGGCATATATATACAAAGGGATGGGAGTAGTATAGGCATGTAGCTACAATGGATTAACAGTAGAGTAGGCATATAGCTACAAAGGGATGACAGTAAAATATGCTGGTAGCTACTAAGGGATGACAGTAGAATAGGCATATAGCTAAAAAGAGATGGCAGTAGAACACGCATGCAGCTGCAAAGGATGGCAGTAGAATACGCATGTAGCTAAAAAGGGATGAAAGTAGAGTAGGCATGTAACTACAATGGGATGACAGTAGAGTAGGCATATAGCTACAAATGTATGGCAGTAGAATAGGCATGTAATCACAATGGGATGACAGTAGAGTAGGCATATAGCTACAAAGTGATCACAGTAGAATAGGCGTGTAGCTACAATGGGATGACAGTATAGTAGGAATATATCTACAACGGGATGGCAGTAGAATAGGCATGTAGTTACAATGGGATGGCAGTAGAGAAGGCATATAGCTACAAAGTGATCACAGTAGAATAGGCGTGTAGCTACAATGGGATGACAGTATAGTAGGCATATATCTACAACGGGATGACAGTAGAATAGGCATGTAGATACAATGGGATGACAGTAGAGTAAGCATATAGCTACAAAGGGATGGCAGTAGAATAGGCTTGTAGCTACAAAGGGATAAAAGTAGAATACGCATGTAACTACAAAGGGATAACGGTACAATATGCATGTAGCTACAATGGGATGACAGTAGAATAGGCATATAGTTACAATGGGATGACAGTAGAGTAAGGCATATAGCTACAAAGGGATGGCAGTAGAATAGGCTTGTAGCTACAAAGGATAAAAGTAGAATACGCATGTAACTACAAAGGATAACGGTACAATATGCATGTAGCTACAATGGGATGACAGTAGAATAGGCATATAGTTCACAATGGGATGACAGTAGAGTAAGCATATAGCTACAAAGGGATGCAGGTAGAATAGGCTTGTAGCTACAATGGGTTGACAGTTGAGTAGGCATATAGCTACAAAGTTATGGCAGTAGAATACGCATGTAACTACAAAGGGATGACAGTACAATATGCATGTAGACTACAAAGGGATGACAGTAGAATAGGTATTAGTGTCAATGGGATAACAGTAGAGTAAGCATATAGCTACAAAGAGATGGCAGTAGAATAGGCATGTAGCTACAATGGGATGACAGTAGAGTAGGTATATAGCTACAAAGGGATAACAGTAGAGTAGTCATATAGCTAGAAAGGGATGACAGTAGAGTACGCATATAGGTACAAAGGGATGACAGTAGAATAGGCATTTAGCTACCAATGGGATGACAGTAGAATACGCATATAGTTACAATTTGATGACAGTAGAATAGGCATATAGCCACAAAGGGACGACAGTATAGTACACATAAAGTTACATTTGGATGACAGTAAAATCAGGCATATATCTACTATGGGATGACAGTATAATAGGGCAATAGTTACTATGGGATGACCTTAGAATAGGCATATAGCTACAATTGTAATGACTTAGAATAGGCATATAGCTACAAACAGATGAGTGTATAATACGTTTATAGCTACAACGGGATTACAGTAGAATACGCATATAGCTACACAATGACGACAGTATAAGACGCATATAAATACAAAGGGATAACATTATATTACGCATATAGCTTCAGCGGGATGGCAATAGAATACGCATATAGCTCCTACAATGATGACAGTGAATACGCATATAGATACAAACTGAGACGATATAATACGCATAGAGCTACACAATGTTGACATTATAGTACGCATACAGCTACAAAAGGATGAACGTTGAATACGCATTGATCTACAGAGGGATGAACGATGAACGTAGAATACGCATATATATATATACACGTTGATGGAATATGAACACGCATATACATGTAGCCTACACACTGATGATAGTAGACTACGCGCACAGCTACAAATATATTACAGTAGAATACGCATACAGATTCAAAATGATGACAGTAGAGTACGCATATACGCTGGAAAAGAATGGCAGTAGAATACGCATATAGCTAAAATGATGACAGTAGCGTACGCATTTAGCTACAAAGGTATCATAATAGAATATGCACAAGGATGACTTAGCATACGCAAATAGCTACTAAGGCATGGCAGTAGAGAACACATATAGTTACAATGGGATGACATTAGCATACGCAAATAGCTACTAAGGCATGGCAGTATGGTACACATATAGTTCAATGGATGACATTAGCATACGCAAATAGCTACTAAGGCCTGACAATAGAGTACACATATAGTTACAATGGGATGACATTAGCATACGCAAATAGCTACTAAGGCATGGCAGTATGGTACACATATAGTTACAATGGGATGACATTAGCATACGCAAAAAGCTACTAAGGCATGACAGTATAGTACACATATAGTTACAATGGGATGACATTAGCATGCGCAAATAGCTACTAAGGCATGACAGTATAGTACACATATAGTTACAATGGGATGACATTAGCATACACAAATAGCTACTAAGGCATGACAGTAGAGTACACATATAGTTACAATGGGATGACATTAGCATGCGCAAACAGCTACTAAGGCATGACAATATAGTACACATATAGTTACAATGGGATGACATTAGCATACGCAAATATCTACTAAGGCATGGCAGTATGGTACAGATATAGTTACAATGGGATGACATTAGCATACGCAGATAGCTACTAAGGCATGACAGTAGAGTACACATATAGTAACAATGGGATGACATTAGCATGCGCAAACAGCTACTAAGGCATGACAGTATAGTACACATATAGTTACAATGGGATGACATTAGCATACGCAAATAGCTACTAAGGCATGGCAGTATGGTACACATATAGTTACAATGGGATGACATTAGCATTCGCAAATAGCTACTAAGGCCTGACAGTAGAGTACACACATAGTTACAATGGGATGACATTAGCATACGCAAAAAGCTACTAAGGCATGGCAGTATGGTACACATATAGTTACAATGGGATGACATTAGCATACGCAAATAGCTACTAAGGCATGACAGTATAGTACACATATAGTTACAATGGGATGACATTAGCATACGCAAATAGCTACTAAGGCATGACAGTAGAGTACACATATAGTTACAATGGGATGACATTAGCATACGGAAATAGCTACTAAGGCATGACAGTATAGTACACATATAGTTACAATGGGATGACATTAGCATACGCAAATAGCTACTAAGGCATGACAGTAGAGTAAACATATAGTTGCAATGGAAAACAGTAAAATCGACATATAGTTACAATGGGATGACAGTAGAGTAAGCATATAGCTACAAAGAGATGGCAGTAGAATAGGAATGTATCTACAATGGGATGACAGTAGAGTATGTATATAGCTACAAAGGGATAACAGTAGAGTAGTCATATAGCTACAAAGAGATGACAGTAGAGTAGGCATATAAGTACAAAGGCATGACAGCAGAATAGGCATTTAGCTTTAATGGGATGACAGTAGAAAACGCATATAGTTACAATCGGATGACAGTAGAATATACATATAGCTACAAAGGGACGACAGTAGAGTACACATAAAGTTACATTGGGATGACAGTAAAATAGGCATATATCTACTATGGGATGACAGTAGAATAGGGATATAGTTACAATGGGATGACCTTAGAATATGCATATAGCTACAATTGGATGACAGTAGAATAGGCATATATTACAAAGAGATGGCAGTAGAATACACATATAGCTACAAAAAGATGAGTGTATAATACGTATATAGCTACAACGGATTACAGTAGAATACGCATATAGCTACACAATGACGACAGTATAAGACTCATATAAATACAAAGGGATAACATTATAATACGCATATAGTTTCAGCGGGATGGCAATATAAGTACGCATATAGCTACACAATTTTGACAGTTTATTACGCATATAGATACAAACTGATGACGATATAATACGCATATAGCTACACAATGATGACATTATAGTACGCATACAGCTACAAAGGGATGACGTTGAATACGCATTCATCTACAGAGGATGAACGATGAACGTATAATACGCATATATATATATACACGTTGATGGAATATGAATACCGCATATACATGTACCTACACAATGATGATAGTAGACTACGGCACACAGCTAACAAAATATATGACAGTAGAATACGCATACAGATTCAAAATGATGACAGTAGAGTACGCATATAGCTGGAAAAGGATGGCAGTAGCATACGCATATTGCTAAAATGATGACAGTAGCGTACGCATTTAGCTACAAAGGTATCATAATAGCATATGTACAAGGATGACATTAGCATACGCAAATAGCTACTAAGGCATGGCAGTAGAGTACACATATAGTTACAATGGGATGACATTAGCATACGCAAATAGCGACTAAGGCATGACAGTAGAGAACACATATAGTTACAATGGGATGACATTAGCATACGCAAATAACTACTAAGGCATGACAGTATAGTTCACATATGGTTACAATGGGATGACATTAGCATACGCAATTAGCTACTAAGGCATGACAGTTAGAGTACACATATAGTTACAATGGATGACATTAGCATACGCAAATACTAGCTACTAAGGCATGACAGTATAGTACACATATAGTTGCAATGGGATGACATTAGCATACGCAAATAGCTACTAAGGCATGACAGTATAGTACACTTATAGTTACAATGGGATGACATTAGCATACGCAAATAGCTACTAAGGCATGACAGTAGAGTACACATATAGTTACAATGGGATGACATTAGCATACGGAAATAGCTACTAAGCATGACAGTATAGTACACATATAGTTACAATGGGATGACATTAGAATAGGCATATAGCTCTACAATGTATGACATTAGCATTATGCATAATAGCTACAAACAGATGAGTGTATAATACGTATATAGCTACAACGGATTACAGTAGAATACGCATATAGCTACACAAAGACGACAGTATAAGACGCATATAAATACAAAGGGATAACATTAATTACGCAATAAAGCTTCAGCGGGGATGGCAATAGAATACGCATATAGCTCCACCATGATGACAGTGGAATACGCCATATAGATACAAACTGATGACGATATAATACGCATAGAGCTACACAATGTTGACATTATAGTACGCATACAGCTACAAAAGGATGAACGTTTGAATACGCATTGATCTAACAGAGGGATGAACGATGAACGTAGAATACGCATATATATATTATACACGTTGATGGAATATGAACACGCATATACATGTACCTACACACTGATGATAGTAGACTACGCGCACAGCTACAAATATATTACAGTAGAATACGCATACAGATTCAAAATGATGACAGTAGAGTACGCATATAGCTGGAAAAGAATGGCAGTAGAATACGCATATAGCTAAAATGATGACAGTAGCGTTACGCATTTAGCTACAAAGGTATCATAATAGAAAATATGCACAAGGATGACTTTAGCATACGCAAATAGCTACTAAGGCATGGGCAGTAGAGAACCACATATAGTTACAATGGG